>JADWQK010002492.1:0-15815 GCA_017933935.1 Sesamia nonagrioides
CGTTTTGTGCAGCGCCACCCTCAAGCCCAGGCGGCGGATCCTTCCCGCCACCAAGGATCCGCCCGAACTTAACCCCCCCTGCCTCACCCCGCACTCCAATCTATATGATTCAGACAGCTCTCCATTCCATCGCACATTGTTGACCTGGCTTCCATACCAATATTTAAAGATGTTAATGAGTTCTTTTGGCAGGTTAGCGTTTTCCAATTTTTGCCATAAAGGACGAGGCAAAACGCTTCGTCCGGATCGATAGTTGGTGAACATAATTTTCTTGCAGTTTTCCAAGTGATGATGGAATTCTGGAGAATAATGGGCTGAAGTTATTCCATTTGAACCAACAACTAAAACAAGGTTTTATACATTTGCGATATGATGGTTGTCAATTTTTTGTTTTTCAAAGTGTATTGTATTTGTTACGTCTGTAAAACTTTGTATAAATAAATGTGTTGATTTCTTGAACATGGCTTTTTGTTATTTTTTAATTATATTACGCAGCGTAGCGCGCCGCGTCGTCCACTTATCACAAAGGTGCGTGCGTGACTACTAGCTACTTAGCTAGACTGCTAGAGTACCGAGAGGGCACCCGAATTGAGGCGCGTGGGTATGACTTGCGTTCCAAGCGTTTCTACTCATTCTCAGTGGCGTAGCTAGCTTGGGTGGCACCCGGGGCGGAAGTTGGTGGTGTCACCCCATGGAAAGTAAAAAACTGGCAGGTATCTCTCCACAACTGTGCTGTCATCTGTAAGTATACCCAAAAATACCGGGCATCAGCAGATCGTTAATATGCAGCAAGAACAGAGTTGCAAAGAGAAAAGACCCCGGAGGAATACCGGCAATAGTCGCTATGGGCTCAGATGAGCATCTGTCGACAACAACTCTGAGGGACCGTTCAGTCAGGAAGTCTTTTACCTAGCCAATCAGGCCAGGGGAAATGCTGTACGCTGGAAGCTTACTCAAAAGGTCAGCGTACCATACCTGGTCGAAGGCCTTCGAGATATCAAGGGAGACAGCAATCGCTTCCCCATTTCTCTCGAGGGCCTCGCCCCACAAGTGAGTGGCATATATTAGTAGGTCCCAAGTTGACAGATTGCGGCGAAACCCGTACTATAGGTCACTGGGGAGATCGTTACATTCCAGGTAAGCCAAAAGGCGCGAGTTCAATACGCGCTCCATAATCTTGCAGAGTATGGAGGTTATTGAAATCGGCCGATAGTTGGTAGGATCGGCACGACTACCCTTTTTGGGCACAGGCTGCACGTTGGCAAGCTTCCAAGACTTGGGCACTATACCTGTTCTAAATGAGAGGCGATACAAGCGCGTCAATACAGGAGACAACTCGGGCGCACATGCCTTAAGAACAATCGCTGGTATACCATCTGGGCATCAGCAGGCATCAGCCTTATTCACGTCCAGACGACATAGTACTCTCAGAACCTCTTTGTGAATGAGGAAAATTAGGTGGAGTAGCACTGCTAGTTTCAAGACGCGAATTGTGGCAAAGATGCAGAAACCTGCTTTCTCTCTCGCCATATGAGCCAGTGCTCCATCAGGTTTAACCAGTGGAGGCAGTGTGGGCCAACAGAAGTTCGCCTTGACCGATTTGGCAAGGGACCAGAAAGATCTGCTACCGGATGGCTGCGCAGACAGCTTATTGTCAATATGAATAATGCGGCCGAAGCGAGCCTTCTTAAACGACTTTTTGTAGGACTTGGCAGCACGATCAAAGGCCCTGTGGCCAGGAGCTCTCCTGTGCTTGTGCTCGCTTGTGCTGTGGTCCTGTGCTTTAACCCAGGTGAGAAATACCATGTGCTTACCACCGTTGTACCATAGGCGAGCCGAGCCACTGACGGGAACATCACTGAAGGGACCTAATAAAATACTTCATAGCTTGACGCACCACATCGGATATAGCGTCCGCACAGCTCGACGGATTGTCAGAAGAAAATCGAACCAGCTAGCAGGGATAAGACACAAAGAAGTGGCGCATCTCATCCCAATCTGTCGAGTTGTATCGCCACATTCGCCGTACACCACGTGAGTCGCAATCTAGTGTTGCGAAGGATGATACAGACTTCACCAGACAGTGGTCTGAAGTTCCTAACTGTGAGGGAACTGTTACAACACATCTATCCGGATTAAAGGTCAGCAGAAAGTCCAAAAAATTGGCGGTATGACCAACTACATCAGGCACCCTAGTCGCTTGTCCTACCAGCTGGGAAAGACCCTTTGATAGCGCAAATTTTCGCGCTTCTCAATCAGCATAGTCGATCCTCTGTGTATGGGAAAAGCCAGTTTTGGTGCCAGGCATTGAAGTCCCCCGTCGACCTCATGAACTCGTGCGTTGAGATTTTCAACATAAATTGCAGTGGTTGGGGAAGAGGTCGCACCAAACAACACCGCTTTCATTCTATATTCGATGGGTTTTAAGGTCGCATCATCGCGCCATAGAAAACGGAGCGCATCTTTGTCTTCCCTTCTCACCGTTATGCACAGAAACATATCATTTATGTCTGCTGAAACGGCAACAGGTTTTTGTCTAAATCTCATCAACACGCCCAGGAGTGACTGTAGGAGATCGGGACCCGTCAGAAGATAGTCATTGAGGCACATTCCCTGCGTGCGTGCCGCTGCGTCATACACAATTCTGACCTTACCTGGTTTATATGGATTAATTACAGGGAAATGCGGCAAGTACCACTTGAGTCCGCCAGATGGCGTCGATGGCGCTAGTTCTGCATACCCCTTTGATATCAGCGTCTTCATCTGCTCTAAGTATTTTTGTTTCATATTTGGGTCTTTGCGTAAACGGGATTCAGTGTAGTCGACTGAGCGCGGTGGCGTAGTTATCTGTTAAAGACCTATTTTCATTCTTCCATAATAACCCCGTCTCATAGCCACCTTCCGGCAGAGCACGCGTAGTTTCCTTTAATATTTTCAGTGCTCTCGTCTCCGGGTCTGCTTGCGGCCGACGTGGCTGCACTCCTAACGACTGCAGGCTAAAATGTTCTTGTATGAGCTTTTCAATAGATTCCTCTGTACTTACGTGACCGCAGCGTTCTCCAATCTCTGGTAATACATGTACTTTTGTCAGGTCGCAGGTCTTGCCATGTAAAATCCAGCCAAGTCGTGTACGTGACGCTACCGGCTGGTTCTTTGTGCCTACTCGTGCTTCAGAGGCAAGCAGCAGTGCCCAATTGTCTTGGCCTATCAAAACAGTTGGCACGCCCGCGTCGTATGCTAGCTGCTCGGCTATTGGTGTCAGGTGCTCGAAACGCGTCAAGTCCTTTGCCCGTATCGACTGGCCTGATAATTTAAGTCTGTCAATGGTTCTGGCTTCGATGTCTATGCCTTCAGATGTGTACTTGCCTCGTACAAGCAGAAGGATGGGTATGAAAGAGTGCATGGCGGTTGGGGATACGGAGACCGTAACACCGATGGTGAGACACTACTGCAAGCTGCTACGGCCTTTGACCTGGCAATAACAAATACGTGGTTCAAAAAACAAAATGAGCATCTCATAAGCTATAAAAGCGGCCGCCACGCGACACAAATCGATTACTTTTTAGTAAGACGAAACAGCCTTAAAAGTGTCAAAAACTGTAAAGTGCTACCAGGTGAAGACTTAGTCTCACAACATAGACTATTGATAATGGAGGTAAAAGTCAGTGTCTCATCCAGAAAGAACAAGGAATGGCCCTCGCCCAAAACTAGATGGCGTATGATAGAAAAAGAGGAATATGCTAGTGTGTTTAAGAGCCAAGTGGTAGATAAGATGATTGAAATGGGGGATATGGAAGGAAAATCTGTGAATGAATGTTGGAAAGAGATGGCGGACTATATAAGGAGAGTAGCTAAAGATGTGTCACATGGTGGTGGAATGAAGATGTGCAAAAGATACTCAAAGAAAAGAAAATAGCTTTTAAAGAATGGCAAGGTGTAGAAAACGGGAATGATAGTTTAAAAGAAGACAAGAAGAAGATTTATAATGAATGGAAGAGAAAGGCAAAAAAGGCGGTAGCAGTTTCCAGGGCTAAGGCGCAGGAGAAGTTGTATGACTCACTGGACAGCCCTAGAGGCCAGAAGGAGCTCTACCGGATTACAAAAGCAAGAGAAAGGAGAACGAGAGATATAAGTCATATTAAATGTATGAAAGACGATGCTGGTAAGGTTCTGTCCAAGGATGACGATATAAAAGAGCGATGGAAGGTTTATTTTGAAAAACGAATGAACGAAGAGAATAAATGGAGTGGCGTGCTCAAAGAGGTACAAGAGAATATGGGTTTGGTAAGAGAAATTAGCATGGATGAAGTAAGAATAGCAGTTCAAGGTATGAAAAATGGAAAAGCTATGGGCCTAGATGATATACCAGTAGAAGTATGGAAGTTTTTAAAAGGAGATGGATGTATGTGGCTGACTTTATTCTTCAATAAGTTGTTGCATGAAGGAGGAATCCCACAAGAATGGTGCAATAGTTCACTAGTGCCCATCTTTAAGAATAAAGGTGATGTACAGGACTGTAACAACTATCGAGGGATAAAGGAGTTCAGTGTGGCGGTAGGCTTGCACCAGGGATCGGCTTTAAGTCCGTACCTCTTCCTGTTGATTATGGACGCTCTTACGTCGGACATCCAGGAGGAGGCACCCTGGTGCATGCTGTTCGCAGATGACATTGTTCTCGTCGGTGAAGATGGACCTGAGATCCAGAGCAGATTAGAGAAATGGCAACAGAAGCTGGAGTATGTTGGCTTGAAAATCAGCAGAACCAAAACCGAATATATGTTCTGCGATTTCGGCGGTCTCTCCACTTCTAGAGCCATAGCGCTTGATGGCGCACTTCTCCCAATCTGCTCCGACTTTCGGTATCTCGGTTCACTCGTGCAAAGCGATGGCGAAATAGATCGGACGGTTAAGCACAGAATTAACACTGGGTGGATGAAATGGCGGCAGGTCACGGGAACAATCTGCGACTCCCGCATTCCCCTTAAACTTATGGGGAAAATATATAAAACCATGATCCGACCTGCTGTCTTGTATGGATCAGAATGTTGGGCTGCGAAAGGGATGAATGAAAGGCAATTGCATGCAGCCGAGATGAGAATGCTAAGAGGGATGTGTGGTGTTACACGAATGGATAGAATAAGAAATGAGTACATAAGAGGAAGTCTGAAAGTGCCACCGGTAGCTGAAAAGTTGTGTGGAAAGCGGTTGTCATGGTACGGGCATGTGTTACGGAGAAATGAGGAGAATGTCGTGAGGAGAGTTTTAATTATGAATGTTGATGGCTATAAGAGTAGGGGAAGACCAAAGAAACGATGGATGGAATGTGTGAAGGATGATATGGCTAAGAAGGGGGGTGACTGCCGAGATGGCTTCTGATAGGGATGTATGGAAGAAAAAGACATGTTGCGCCGACCCCAAATAAATTGGGATAAGGGCAGGAGAATGATGACTCGTTGCGAGTTCGTGGCGTCAATACGCGCGCCTGCTACGGCCTCGATGTAAAATGGATCATTTGGGCATTTGGGCATACATTTAAAATAATGTTTCTTCTCCAATTTACGAAGCTAAATGAAAACTGTAACCGTAATTTCATATTTTATTTTATTTTGTAAAAAAATCAATATGAAAACCTGGATATATTCCCCATAATAAAGAAAAGAATTTTAAATTTATTAGACGTGTGTTCTAAAAGGCACATCCCTATTTGCCTCCAAATGTAATCCTTTTAATTCATATCAAGTAGTTGGCACTCGAGGCACGTCAAAATCCTTTCTGTTATAAGGATGTCTAGATTTCTATTGTATTTATTTTTATATTCACTGTGGTCGAGTTACACGTGTATAAACTTAACCGATTCTTGCATAATTTATTTCGTTTACTTACAACTTAACAAATACAATTAATAGAAGCTAAATACGTGGTTTTCTACGTTTAAAAAAAAATTAAAATGGAGGGTAAGTGTCTGTTTCACACAGATGTTATAGACCTTTTTTTAATGGTGTCGCAAAATACTGTCAATTATTTTTGGCGAAATAGATCGGACGGTTAAGCACAGAATTAACACTGGGTGGATGAAATGGCGGCAGGTCACGGGAACAATCTGCGACTCCCGCATTCCCCTTAAACTTAAGGGGAAAATATATAAAACCATGATCCGACCTGCTGTCTTGTATGGATCAGAATGTTGGGCTACGAAAGGGATGAATGAAAGGCAATTGCATGCAGCCGAGATGAGAATGCTAAGAGGGATGTGTGGTGTTACACGAATGGATAGAATAAGAAATGAGTACATAAGAGGAAGTCTGAAAGTGGCACCGGTAGCTGAAAAGTTGTGTGGAAAGCGGTTGTCATGGTACGGGCATGTGTTACGGAGAAATGAGGAGAATGTCGTGAGGAGAGTTTTAATTATGAATGTTGATGGCTATAAGAGTAGGGGAAGACCAAAGAAACGATGGATGGAATGTGTGAAGGGTGATATGGCTAAGAAGGGGGTGACTGCCGAGATGGCTTCTGATAGGGATGTATGGAAGAAAAAGACATGTTGCGCCGACCCCAAATAAATTGGGATAAGGGCAGGAGAATGATGACTCGTTGCGAGTTCGTGGCGTCAATACGCGCGCCTGCTACGGCCTCGATGTAAAATGGATCATTTGGGCCTTTTGCGCCTATCCGTTGCGCGACGTCAGAGGCAAGAAGGGTTATTGTCGACCCATCGTCCAACAAAGCAAATGTATCTACTTTACCGTTTGGTCCCGATAGTGTTACGGGTACTACTTTCAGCCAGACTTGATTATACGCGCGCGGCGTGCTCGTGTTGTTGATGACGGCGTGTGGCGCGCTGTCACCGCTTGGCGCCGTATCATTGCGCGACGCTACGTGCTCGGTTGCTGTCACACGAAGACGCTCTTCCGAGTCGTTTGGAGCGCGCGCTCCCTGCCCGCTGTCGCTGTGCAGTAGCCTGTGATGATAATACTCGCAGCCTTGTACTTCACACTGCTTGCCTTTGCATCTATGCTTCCACGTTCGTCGGTTTAGACATCTGAAACATAATTTATTTTTGCGTGCAGTTTCCCATCTATCATTTATCGACATTTTCTTAAAGTTAGAACAGATAGTCACTCTACTACAGTTACCGTTGCAAATCATGCAAGGTGTTTTATCAGTCCCTATTTTAAATGTCTTATGAGCCGGTCGTCGTGGAAGGTCTCGTTTATGTTCCACTTCTACTGTGGCGTGATGCGCATTGAGATCGGCCTCTCTATCGAGAAATCGTCCCAATACTACTAGGCCAGGCTCTGTGTCACCTGCAGCCATCTCATAATCGTACCACTGGCTCCTTAACGTAACTGACAACTTTTCTGAAATTGCAGAAATCATCTCCGGACTATATAAATATTCTGTTCTTTTCAGAGCTTCTACCGCGGCAATGGCGTTTGTGACCTTTGATGCAAACACACATATATCTGTAGGGTTATCTGATACCCTAGGTAACTGACGTACTTTATTTAATTCGTAAGTTATTAATGCGTTGGGTGGTCCAAATCGAGATTCCAACCTTTGCATAATTTGAACGGCCGTGGATCCTAGGAATAGGCATTTAACTGCCTCGAACGTGGGCCCTCTCATGGACCTTCTGAGACGGGCCAAATTTCCCGCCTCTGTGTGAGTCGGCGCGGACTCATTATACGCTGCTTTAAAATGCAGCCATTCGCCTGGGTGGCCACTATAAATAGGTAAATCAAATTCATACCTGCTGGCAGCGGGTTTGCCCCGCGCTACCTCTTACAATGCCTGAGTCAGTCCTTGCAGCAGGCTCCCTTCATCGCTACGTTGCCGCAGTGGCGACGGCGCCGTGTCGTCTGCCGTCGTCCTCCGTGTGTCGTCGTGTCGCGGCTGAGTGGGTGAATCCCTGTGAGGCGACACGAGTTGTGACTGTGGTGGGCTGATGTGGCCGCCGTGTTCACTGAGTCTGTCTGCGGCTTCCGTCTGACGTTTCGATGTCGCAGCAGAGCTCTCCTCTAGCAGTTCTTCGTCTGCCGATTCTGCTTCCAAGAGTGCCACCCTAGCAGCAGCGAGTTCCAATCTCGCTCGGGCCAACGACTTCCTGTCGGCTTTCGTCTCGCCACGTGGTTGTCTGTGTGGGGGTGTGGTCGCCACAGGGCTGTGAGGCTGGGTCTCGTCTGACTCTGTGACGGAAAAGTTGGGCGGGTCTGCTGGTCCCACCGCTGTCGCCAATTCCGTGGAGTCCCCATCCGTGGCTCCTGTGGCGGCTTCTTGCATACCGCGTGTTTTCACCATGTCGACGGCACCACACCCACCACTACCACTTTCTGTGTAAAACTATACCGAAGCCCTACCTGACCGAATCCGATTATCGAAGGAAAAATACTGGAACGCCCGGCTCGAATGGACCAATATTGAGGACAGTGGACCTCCCTTATTATAAAATAAGAATAAATACTGAATAGTAATGAAAAACAGGCGGATGCTACTACTAGATTTATTATCGGTATTTCCACAGGTTTAACCTTTTGAACACCCATCTATATAATACGCGATGTGTCCTCCTGCACCACACTACAAATGTATAACGTATCTATAGTAAAACGTAGGGATGGGATTAATGTCCTATCGACAAATAATATTATACATTTAAAATAATGTTTCTTCACCAATTTACGAAGCTAAATAAAAACTGTAACCGTAATTTCATATTTTATTTTATTTTGTAAAAAAATCAATATGAAAACCTGGATATATTCCCCATAATAAAGAAAAGAATTTTAAATTTATTAGACGTGTGTTCTAAAAGGCACATCCCTATTTGCCTCCAAATGTAATCCTTTTAATTCATATCAAGTAGTTGGCACTCGAGGCACGTCAAAATCCTTTCTGTTATAAGGATGTCTAGATTTCTATTGTATTTATTTTTATATTCACTGTGGTCGAGTTACACGTGTATAAACTTAACCGATTCCTGCATAATTTATTTCGTTTACTTACAACTTAACAAATACAATTAATAGAAGCTAAATACGTGGTTTTCTACGTTTAAAAAAAAATATAAAATGGAGGGTAAGTGTCTGTTTCACACAGATGTTATAGACCTTTTTTTAATGGTGTCGCAAAATACTGTCAATTATTTTTCTGGTTTGTAGAAACTAATTGAAAATGGAAGAAAATTTCTGAAACGGGTGTTGACGACTTCACGGAATGTCAAGACGACGAACTATTTCAAAATTCTGATTCAGACTTCAACAACTCGCAATAATTCGTCATATTCACAGTCACATTTTTTTTTATAAGAACAAGTGCGCCAACATTGCACTACACTAAAATGTACAAAGTCACTATGACCTTGAAACCCGTCCGCTTATGACGTCACAGATTTACTTCTATACAAGTCGGTGGCGCGTGCGGACTGACTAACTTTGTAGGGATGGGTTTTTCAAACGGGGTTTCACTATCGACATTGATTAGAAAACCTATTAATTCTTGATTAAGGTGAATAAAACCTAGTTTATAGTGTACAATATTTATAAAATATTAGGTATTTACGTAATTTTCTTGCAATAATAGTATTTATGATCATTTCGACGAAATGAAATATAGCGAGGTCTTCATCGTGTCCCATCACTGGCTTACTTGATATCAAGTAATTGGCGCTGGGGGCATTAAAATGTTTTCTGGCATTTTTGTTTCTATTGAAAATAAAACAAATAAGAACTTATTATGTGTGAAAAAGTTAAAAATATGGTTGATAACAGGGAAAAGGTCCGTAAAAACTAAATAAAAGGTCTTGTAAAAGTCGTAAATTTATTTTATACTGTGATTACTTCTAATCAAGTAGTGGCGCTGAGGGCACTAAAATCTCGAACTTGTATAGAAGTGATTGGCGTTCAAAAGGTTAAAAGTATACAATCCTTGGATTCGGGCAAGTATAGCCACGGTGCAGTCTTACAATCTAAAACACGGTTACATTTTACGAGACTAACACTAACACACCCGCTCTCTTCGGCGTCTGGAAGCGAAAAGGGATCGTTACCACAGCATGAGGGCGGAAGAGACCGATATTTTAACTCAACTTCCGGATCTGAGTGTTTCTAGAACATTCGAAACGTGTCTACCTACAATTTTCATTGACAAATAATCGCGATTCATTCAAGCAGCACCTCTGGCGTCCAAAAGCGGTACTACAGTTCTCAAGGTCAATATAATAACCGTTTCATTCATAACACAGCGCCCCCTGGCGTCGAAAGGTGAGCACTACTAATATTATGCGTAAACTCGTTCATTGATGCTATCGCCTCCCTTCGACAACAGAGGTCGTTAGCTGCCTATGTCAGCCACACTTACAATTATTCTGCCAAAATTTCTTATTAAAATTGGCTAATGAGATTTATACTTTTTGAAATGTGTTTCCATTATCATGACATATTTTTTCAGCTACGGTAGTTCGATCTTCCCTATATTTGGCATTTTAGTAGAGAAAGAAAACTCGTATTGATATAATATATAATGGTTTTGGATTGGTAAGAGTAGTGTGTAAGTATTAAATAACATTTAATACTTAGTCGCCGCACCTCCTGCATCAAATCGCCTTCGCATAGATCCAATCAGGACTTCGCACAAATTCGAGCCTCTCAATGAATCCCAAACTTCTTCGCAATGGGTGATGAGTATAGTTTGCATGGATACGTCATACTCCTCTGCAAAGCTCCTAGTGCAGGGGTGCCAACATAATTTTGTGGAGGGCCAGGATTAGCTTTTTGTAAGCGTATTGGGCTAAAAGAAATGTCCAAAGTTTAGGTTAGGTTTAGTAAACACTCTTCAAGCTAAATGAATATGAATATAACAAAAATAAAATGTAAAAATAAAACAGATATATTCCATCATAAATGATTTATTAAAAAAAGAAACTCAGTTTCGCTACTTATTAGCTAAGGAAGCTTAATTAAAAATCAAAACCTAATGTGATGACTAACATCTTTTTTGCTTGCACAGTGAATCTGTGTTAGCCGGTATTTTAGAAGTCGCTATGCGCAGAATGTCTGTAAGATGGTTGTCTAAATAAAGATGATCTGGTTTTTTATTTATTATGTTTCATACGTGAAAAAAGCTGTTCGCAAGTGTATATACTGCCAAATAAGGAAATTTGTTGAAAAGCTAATTTAGCAAGGTTTGGGTATTGATTGGAGCTAATATACTTTTTGTAAAATTCAAGCAACCCGTTTGGAAGGCAATCATTGCATGCCGCTTTAAGAAGAGGATTGCTTT
This sequence comes from Sesamia nonagrioides, assembly GCA_017933935.1. Lineage (NCBI taxonomy): Eukaryota > Metazoa > Arthropoda > Insecta > Lepidoptera > Noctuidae > Sesamia > Sesamia nonagrioides. The sequence goes on from JADWQK010002492.1 coordinate 11,278, forward strand.
CTAAATCCATCAATTCCACCTATAGGTTTGGTCCAGCACTTTCAATTTCAACATCAAACGGATTTTTAAAGACTTTCATTTTAGGCATTTGTGATTTGAAGTCCGCAAATCTCTCATCAAACTCATACCTTAATCTTTGCAACAACATTGCGTACTTTGTTAAGTCCAATGTCTCTTGATTTCTGGACGATAAGGTCTCCTAATGAACTAACAACTTTTGTTCCATTTGTTTCTCCAACAATATGAGCTTCTTAGTGAAAGCTTGAACATGTTCCATATAGCTGCAAACATAGTTGATTTTTTCCTTGCAGTTTTAGGTTAAGAACAGACAGATACTTAGTTATGTCAACTAGGAAATCGAAATCAGCTAACCACTGTTCATCAGTTAAAAAAGTAAATCGAGCCACCCGCTACCTAGGCACTCTAATTCGATTTTCTCAAAAACTAAAAAACCTACAATTATCAAGGTTGAACCTACAGAAAGTGCATTTCATGGTGATTAAAATGAAAGAAAACTCATTTGGTTTAATCAATATTTCAGTGTTTATTAAGGATTTTACAAAGAAGAGTCGTTTTCCAGTCGTGACAATCGTTAGTAATGATAAAGTGAAAAAATAAAAATAAAAAATAAAGCCAAAAACAAAGATAAAATAAAAAAAATAGTTTTTGATCAATATTCCGTATTCCCTCCCCTTGCTCGGATAACTGCCAGCATCCTTGTATTCATCGACCTTACGAGCCTGACGATAAAATGTTGAGGAATTGTATTCCACTCCTCTTCAATTGCGATTCGCAGCTCTGGAAGCCTTGTAGGAGCAGGTACTCGGGCTCGAACCCGACGTTTCAGCTCATCTCACAAGTGTTCTATCGGATTCAAGTCCGGGCTTTGAGCTGGCCAGTCCATCGTACGAATGCTGACGTCGCGTAGATACTGGGTCACCACATGAGCAACATGAGGCCGTGTATTATCATGCATCAATTGCATATCCTGTCCGATATATCCTGCGTAAGGTACCACATAGTCTGCGAGGATTTCAGTAATGTAGCGATGAGAAGTCAGTCCACATGTACGACCCGTCGGTTCGATGAAAACTAACGTGTATGTGCTGTTAACGAGATGCCGCCCCAGACCATTACAGATCCTCCCCCATAAGCAACAGTTTTCTCGATGCAACACTGAGAATAACGTTCTCCAGGGCGACGATATACTCTCTGACGTCGATCACTTCCATGTAGACTCACCCTGGTCTCATCAGTGAAGAGTACATTACTCCACTGCTCTAATGTCCAATCCCTATGCTCTCGAGCAATTTCAAGTCGTGTTCGACGGTGTGCTACCGTTAATGCTGGGCCTTTTGCAGCTCTTTTTGGGGTCAGATTCCGTTCAGCAAGTCTCCTTCTGACGGTATCTGAACTTATGACCACTTGGCGATCGTCACGCAGACTTTGTTGGACTTGAACTGCGTTGAGGTGGCGATTTCGCAGAACAGTGAGGTGGATATAATGATCATCTGCTGCTGATGTAACTCTAGGTCTGCCCGTACCTGGACGGCGATCGAATACTCCAGTCTCTAGGTATCGTCTGTAAACTCGTTGCACCGAAGATCCGCTGATTCGAAGCCTTCGAGCGACTTCCCGTTGCGCAATGCCTGCTTGAAGTAATGCTCCCGAGGTGTTGTATCCATTATTAATGGAAAAAAAAAAATAGCAAAAATACACGCGTCTGAGCAAACGATGGACAAAAACTAAAGAAATTATAGGAAATATCCGACTACCCTCATTGTAGAGAAAAAGAACGCTAATTTCAAACTCTGGTGAAAACAGAGCAAATCGTTAGCATTGTGTTTGTTGCTTGATTACAATGTGAGTTCACGGTACTTTCGAATTAATTTGTAGTCATTTTAATCACCATGAAACGCACTTTTTGTAGTTATAACTTTGATAGTTGTAAGTTTTATACTTTTTTAGAAAATCGAATCAGAGTTCCTAGGTAGCGGGTGGCTCGATTTATTTGCTGACCAGTTTAGTTTCTTGACTTTTGTTTTCAAGAAAAATCTTCACTTCAGCAAGAAACAAATAGAATCGCTTCAGTTTGGCTGCTCTGCTGGACCAGCGAACACGGATGAAGTACACAATGTCTTCGTGAACTGACCCTACATCTGACAGAAATGCTTGGAACTGTCTGATTCAGGCCTCTTGCGCGAATAAAATTAACCGTTTTCACTACTTTATCCATCACGGGTTTCAGTTCACTTGAACTGAAACCCGTGATGGAAAAGTACCTACTTGGTACTTTTGCACACAACTGTTTTTGGTGTATGATACAATGATGCTGTATGATCGTGTGTGATGCTATTGCACAATAAACCCACAAAAACCATTTGTTTCTCCTGTCATTGCTGGTGCACCGTCCGTAGTTAAACCGCAAAGCTTTTCGATTTGAAGTTCATATTTTCTATGCTACTATTTACTTCTTCATAGATGTTTTTTCCTGTGGTTGTATCTTTCATTGGATGCAAATCAAGCAATTGCTTACGTGCCCAAGGTAACAAAGCATCGTTTAAAATCTTTTTACGGTGGATCTGCTGGTTTATCTTTACACCCTGGTCAATGAAAACGAGAGGTACGCTCACCTCTCCCATGGCAGTTACCGCCGCCCAAACCATCACAGATGCTGGTGCTTGCTTTTGCAAGGCAATTCGTTGGTCTAAATTGTCATTTGATTTACACTTTAACCATACGCGGTCATTTTGCTTGTTCACATATTGCTGAATGGTAAAATTTTTTTCATCGGAAAATACCAAATTTTCAAGCAAGCTATCAACGTGCAAGTGCTTTAAGTTCTTAGCTCTTTCTAGACGAACTGTCTTTTGTGCAAGTGTCAGATCTTGCACTTTTTGTAATTTGTAGGGCTTCAGTTGAAGTTTATTTTTTAATATGCGCCCTATGCTCCGGGCATTATAGACTTTTCGCCAATTTAACTGCGCTTTGTCGTGGATTTCGTTCAATTTTAGCCTTTACCTTTCGAACCATTGCTGATGATGTTGCTGTTGTTGGATGTCCAATTGTCCACCTCCATGGCGTTTTTTGATGCTACCCGTATCATTGTAACGCGTGATGGTCCGATACACAAACATTTTGTTCAAATGTAAATGTCCTAGCTCATTAACGATGGCTGCCTGCGATTTTCCAGCCAAATACAAAGCAATGACACTGTTTCGTTTGACTTCCATCTGCAAAACTTTTTTAACAAGGACGAAAAATAGTAGGCTTTTGTTAGTTTATTAACAATACACTAAGGAATGTGAAAAAATGGGCGCCATATTGTAAACAGTTTAGTTGCTATAGCAACGTAAAATTAGTAATACTTCGAGTGCCGAACCCTGTATTATCCAACCCGCGCTGGGCGACGAGACGTCGTCGCGGGCCGGTTCAAGGACTTAGGCGGGCCAAATCGTGGTCCGCGGGCCGTATGTTGATTGTTGGGTTCTCTTGATATGTTTCTATCATATTATTCAATTGAGCAGAATTTATAGTTCTGGTCCGAGGTACACGCTCGTGTTCTGTTAGTCCTCCTTCTTTTTCATATCTTCGCACCCAGCGACGCACCGTGGATCTCTGTAAAAAAATAATAATAAGCATCAATTTATCACATAATACGGAAACTAAATATAAGTAACTAGCGGCCGCCAGCGACTTCGTTCGAGTGGAGTTAGTTATGCTCCACTCCTATTGGTCGCAGCGTAAAGCCTTCCTGGATGAATGGGCTATCCAACGCAAAAAGACTTTTTCAAATCGGACCCGTAGTTCCTGAGCTTATCGCGTTCAAACAAACAAACAAACTCTTCAGCTTTATTAGCTAAACTGATAATAAGGCTGAACACTTCATGTGTTAGAATGCGTCAATATCTGGGAAAAGGCTATACTCTGACAATTCTACTAGAATTTTCAGAGTTATTCTTCGGTAGTCTTTAGGTCAACTACTCGAAAATGTCGCTTGACGTTCAGTGCGTCCGTATAATAATGCTTTCTGGTTGGCCTCGTATTTGCAGTGCCTCAGAAATGTTCGCAAAAACCCATACCGATGAGTTTCATACCACCAAAAAATCCGCAAAAACAGACTCACTCCTGAGCAGACTAATAGGCATCACTATAGCATCCTCGGTGAGAGAAGTTAGTAGAAATGCGTAATTGATTCGATATATTATATTGCAATGTTAATTAATAGATGATTGCTCTGTCTTATATATTGTCTAGAAAGCTAGGCCATGATATTGTGTCGTAAAGACTGGTCGTTGAACAACAAAAAAAAAAAAAAATCTGTGAGAGAAGTTAGTAGAAATGCGTAATTGGTTCGATATATTATATTGCAATGTTAATTAATAGATGATTACTCTGTCTTATATGTCTTATATATTGTCTAGAAAGCTAGGCCATGATATTGTGTCGTAAAGACTGGTCGTCGAACAACAAAAAAAAAAAAAAAAATACGGTGAGAGAAGTTAGTAGAAATGCGTAATTGGTTCGATATATTATAT
>JADWQK010000022.1:600000-860043 GCA_017933935.1 Sesamia nonagrioides
CAGAAACTGCACACGGAGTCCTAATTTATCCTAACTTATCCTAGCTTAGCTTAACCTAAACTAACTCCTTTCGTTTTACGCGTTTGGACGATAAGGAGCGGTTTAGCGTAAAGACATGATGAGGCCACTATGCTACAATATTTCACTGTTCTTTTTGAATTATTCACTGAATGCACTTTTTACTACATAAATCACGCGTTTTTATTTAGTAAACGACACTATAAATAATTTTAAAATGAGCGTGACACTCATCTTGACATTCCCGCCAAACCTCCTGTCATAGAGTCATACAGTTTAGATGCGATAAAACAATTGGCGTAGATCTAAAAATAGACAATTTACGTCAGGCGCAGAGTAATTTGACAGGGTTAAACTACTAATTAAATCCAGTAACTTGGTTGTGGAGGTCACATTGACATTTGCTGCTCCATGTAAAATACTGGTGTTCAGCTAAATCCGGTTAGGCTGGTATCTTACCATATAATTGGAGAAAGGCTAGGGAGATGATTCGCAGCAGAACCAAAGTAACCGACACAGCTCTTCGAGCGTTGCTGGAAGCCGATGGATGCGGGCAGCATAGGATCGGTCATAGTGGAAAGCCTTGGGGGAGGCCTTTGTCCAGCAGTGGACCTCTATAGGCTGAAGAGAAGAAGGTAGATGATTTGATTAATTTACAAGTGAATATTAAATAACTTGGTTTATCATTTTCAGGTTCGTAACATTTTCCAATACTTTATTTACATTTCTTGGACTCCAAATAGTTTTGACCGAAGAATACCAAAATGGTGAAGCCGTACGGAGGACGGGTCTGAGCAGCTGTGTTGCGATGTGTGCCGGGTACGATGCGCCAAATGTTGTTGTGTCGGGAGTTTGGTCGTGGAGAGTCTCCAGATCAATTTCCCTATGGCGCAGCATCGTTGGTCGTGTTGGTCTTGGGTGTTGGTGTTGGCATTGCATCACCTCGCACAACTGCCGTCATCTTTCCTATTCCTAAGTTTTTTTTAGTAAACTAGTGCGCTTTACCATCAACGATTGCATCACTGCTTACCATCAGGCGGCAATAGTTTATAATTATTAAAAAAAAAAAAACAAAATAACTGGTCGTATATAAATATAATTGTCATAAAAAAAATCCATACAAAACCATAGTGTCATCGCAGATGTTTACAATACTTCATAATTAGCAAAAAAAGGTTTCGTCGAATAGTTTTTATTTAAGTTTGGTAATTAAAAAGGTTAAAGGCGACTTCTGACAGCAGAATTACGGTGATAAACGATCACAAAGTTGTTTAATAATTACCTATTGGCACTTAATATTATTATATTATCTTGTTAGACGAGTCTTATTACGTTCGAGATGGAAATAGCGCATGTTCTTTGACGATTTAAAAAATCATTGCAACCTATGACATGTTTTACAGCTTTGAAAGCTAGCATGTTATGAGAACATTATTTTCCTGCTATCATCATCATCATCATCTCAGCATAATCCCAGTCGCATCCGAAGCTTATTCAGCTTTGGAGTCTGGCGTCCATTATTTTCTAGTTATATCCCTAGCCATTAGTTATTTATTGGTTGTTACAACATGCGCGCGGGTCGATTACCAGGTTATGCTAAGCTAGTATGTCCCGGGCCCCGTCTCATGGTACTGGAAGGAACAGTGGTTCGTGGGATCGCCCTGAGAAGACGGTAGAGATGAGGTCTACCCAGCTTGGGCGGAGCACCGCCGTGTCCTCGTGGCGGCGATCGTGAGGCGGAGAGCGTGAGGGAGCGGGAACTCCCGGCGCAGGCTTGCGAGCGGCAAGCTTCCCACTGCTCGCGGTAAAGATCAGGCCCGAGTAGACGGCGCCTTGTTTTTCACGCGCGCCTCAAAGAGATGTCAGCACATCGTGACCGGGTCCACGAAGACCGATGACTCCTGGGTCAGGGTTGCGGGTTAGTTAAACAAGAAACCGTGGCCATGGCCGTCGCACAGGCAAGTGAAGAAACACGGGTGGGTTTTAGTCAGTAAAAGTCTGAGACGTCCTTCCGCTCCGCCCAGAGCAGAAGATGTCATTTGATGATTTTCCATCCCAAGAAAAAAAAAGGCTATTGCCTATGAAATTGTAGCCCTGACGCACAGGCAAGTGAAGGAACACCGGTGGGTTTTCGTCAGTAAAAGTCTGAGACGCCCTTCCGCTCCGCCTAGAACGGAAGAGGTCATTTGATGATTTTCCCATACCATAGAAAAAAGGAGGCTATTGCCTATAATGTTGTTATGTCTATATTCAATAGTATATGTTTCCACTCCTGTGAAACAATCCTCCTCTTCGTGATAAGGTGTTAGTGCGGGTTGGTAGATTTCACATGTCTTCAAAGTTTTGGCTGCAGAACATGCTTCCTCACTATACAATATGTAAAGAAAACCCTGTCCGACCCATAAGGGCATTAAAGGTTAGGTAAACACATGACCAAATATAATATAAAATTTTACGTAATCACCATAATGACAATACTAATGAATTTTGAAATAATCTTTTTTTCCCGCCAATTAATTCCAACTTCCCCGAAATTTGGTAATTTTAAAAAAAGTGGCAACACCATATTGACGGTATTATTATAAGCGATGCGATCACGTGCACCGTGCCCTGCCCCCCGTCGCCCGCGTATGGATTGCCTACATTTATTATTTAGGGTAAATATTTTATGTTTAGTCCGGCTTTGTGGACATTAGTAGAATCAGTTATCGATACTTAACAATACCTTCACGGATCGGACTGGGTTTTCTTTACATATTTTATTTACCATCACCGTTCTGAGAGCAATAATTTACTCAAAGTAAAGCGCCTGTTGGGGTTGGAACCCACGACCGACAATTTGTAAGTCGGGAGGCCACTGCTGCTTTATAACCTTTTTTCTGAAACCTCAAAAATGAATCCGCCATAGGTATTCTCTAACCTTGTTTGCTCCCTTAAAAGCCCGGTGTTACGGCTTAAGGTGACTCAACCGGTCTTAGAGGACGTTTTTCGACATAAGCACCACAAGACTGACCTACAGGACTCGTGAATAAAGACAACAGAATACATTAAGAGAACTGGTTCCACCATGTGAGGCTATCGTGCTTGGTACCAGTTTTAAGCTCAATTGATATTTATTTAAAATCATATTGGAAAATCGTGATATATGGCATTGTGAGAAAAAAACAACTTGGTCTAAGTTTTCCTTTTATTTTTTTTATGATAGATTATAGACAGAGATAGAACCCATAGATACCATAGAACCTATAGATTTTTAGATATTTATTTCATAGAAAAAAGTCGACTTAGGTATTCGTCAAATTTACTCACCAAAACGGGCGAATTGGCATTTTTTAAATAAAAATGTGTTTGCTATAATTGATTTGTTAATTAGTCAAAGATGACTCGCTCGATCCGCATTATTAGCAAATTGACTATTCCAGACATATGTATTAACCAGTGGGCACATTTTAAATTGTATGCGATAAAGTATAGAAAAAACAATACTGGTCATCATCATCCCAGCGTTAATCCCAGTCGCATCTGAAGCCTTTTTCGGCTTTGCAGTCTGGGGTCTGCTTTACCAGTCCAACTGCTGATATGGCTAAACTTCGACATTTTCCGTGAAGCGACTGCCGTCTGACCTCCACAACCCGAAGGCGACATCGAAGCATTGCAGTTAGACCAATTGTTGGACTTTTGATGGCTCCAACGACCCGTAACAACTGCCACTAGATGTTCGTATGGCAACAGGGACCAACGGCTTAACGTGCTTTCCGAGGCACGACCAGACCAGTGAAAATATTCATATTCATGCGTACAAATATTTGCACTGTGCGGGGATCGAATCCGCGCCACCCTGCGCAGCGGCCGCGTCCGCTACCGCTACGCCACGGAGGCTGTCAGAAAAAACAATACTAGTATACAGTATTAAAGGAGTTTTAAACAACATTATTTTTTCTTTATACGAAGCCGGAATATATGTAGTTTGTTCAGAATAAGCAACTGAATCGATTCCAATCATTTTTACACCATGTTATATTTTTTCCCAGATAAATTTAGAAATTGTTGCAGTGTGGTTACTGAGCGCGCAACACAGCTGACGCGGACGGTAGATCATAGTAGGTACTAAGAGACTCAGTAAGAGAGGCCACGCCGCGCCGCGCCGCGCCGCTGCAGCCGCGGGCGGGAGAGCGGTGTGTTGACCATTATTTTTGGTGGGACAACCAAGTAAGAGAACAAGCTCATAACTTTGTGGTTTTTTATTATATTTTTTTGAAATTTTATCCATAGATTCTTTACTTAAAAATACTGAACACGTGTTTCGGGTTTCGCATAAATTGTATATTACAATATAAAACGTTATCTCTTAAAAAAAAACGCTTACGCCTATGACTTGCGTCAAACAAAGGCACGCAATTTAATGGGCGTGTGTTTTTTTAAGTGCAGCGCTTTAACGATGCGCGAAAAATTACTCAAAGCGCCACAAAAAGATCATCTGACCGCTCCGAACTATATTGAATGTCAGGTAAATGTCAAACACGGGCTGTCATTAATATTTGACACGATTACTCGTTTATCTCGTCGGTCCACAGAATTAGTTTCGATAAATTTTATCTACTAGGTATTTTTTTTTTTTATTTTTGCATCTTTGTAATAATATAATTAGCCTATAATGTTGCCCACTGTTGGGACACAGCCTTCCTCTCGGTGAGAGGGAGTGGGCCGTATACTACCACGCGGACGTTTGCGGATTGGTAGATGTCACATGTCTTCGAAGTTTTTGGTTCAAGGACATGCCGGTTTCCTTACGATGTGAGTGATTCAAAACGCTGAAGAAAATTCACCGTTTTGAGAGCAGTGGTGGTGAAATAATTTACACAAAGTAACGTGCCTGGTGGGGTTCGCACCTACAATCTGCAACTTGGTAAGTCACTCCCGATACCATTAGACTACTCCTTCTTTTTTTAAAGTCGATCAAAAAGGTACCTATCTTCTTCTTCTTCAGCCTATAGATGTCCACTGCCGGACAAAGGTCTCCCCCAAGGCTTGCCACGTTGACCGGTCTTGTGCTGCCCGCATCCATCGGCTTCCCGTGACCTTCACCAGGTCATCGGTCCAACTTGTTGGGGGCCTCCCTACGCTGCGTCTTCCAGTACGTGGCCGCCACTCCAGAACCTTACTGCCCCATCGGCCATCGGTTCTACGAGCAATGTGCCCTGCCCACTGCCACTTAAGTTTAGCGACTCGCAGAGCTATGTCGGTGACTTTAGTTCTTCTGCGGATCTCCTCATTTCTGACGAGCATAGCTCTTTCCATTGCCCTTTGTGTGACTCTGAACCTTCGTATGAGGCCCATTGTGAGCGACCACGTTTCAGTTCCGTAAGTCATCACTGGTAAAAGGTACCTATATCAAAATCCGTTGAATAATAAATTAATTAGTATGCAAAGTCGTGATTTATCATAACTAAATCAGGATGTTAGTTTTTACAATAAAATTGATTTGTTTGTTATAATTTGCATACGTTGTTTCCTCGAATCATAACTATTGAGTCATTTGATCAATTAACTTTGATTATCTAAACTGGGTTGATCAGGAAGATTCTTTTCCATACAAAACGGTTTTTTGGATGGGTCAATTAAAATCCCTTCTATTTCCTTGTGTTAATTTTGAAGTCCAAAAGTGCCTTTTATGGGCCTAATAAAGCATTTGTCATTGAGATTGATTTGTCTGTAATCATAGTGGTTTTTTTTTCATAGCAAAGATATAGTAAACTTACACAACAAAATACTTTCAGTCAACTAACTGTGAAAACGGCCCACTGCCACTTCAACTTGCGAAAGACGTCCACTGCTGGACATAGACGTCCCCCAAGGATCAAGGATCACGGCGACCGGTCCTGCGCCTCCCGCATCCAGCGGTTTCCCGCGACCTTCACCAGGTCGTCGGTCCACCTTATCAGGGGCCTACCCACACTGCGTCTGCGGCAGTCTATACGTCTCCGCAATGAGTTGACACACTATGAAGAACATACGTTTAAAAGCAATAACGGTCTCGTAAAGATACTAGATAGTTGAAGAATCAAGAATCGATCATTCCACGACAAATGAGGCTTCACAAAACAAATCACATAGGTACGTCGAGAATCTCGCTGTCAATATTCCATCAGACATGGCTAGTCATTATCCATTTAACAAGAGCTTACTAAGCAGCGGCACGTGCGTCTCCGATAATCTAATAGTCTGCTATATTTGACTTACTATGTGACGCTTACCGTAACTCGGTTGATCTTTAAGATAAGGCTTGTAGGCCAAGTGAAGAATTATAGCGGTTTTTGAAGTCAGCACTTCTTTAGCCTATTTCGTGCTCACTCTGAACGGTGAATGACGCTGAACAGTCATTCTCGGGTCGGTGGCGCTGCGGGTCCAGTCGTAACATATTATACAACACTTGCTGAGCACCGCGGTTTCACCCGCATATGGTTTGATATGTTTATTTAAATGCTCCGCTCCTATTAGTCGCAGCTTGATGTTATATAGCCTAAAGTCTACCTGGATGGATGGGCTATCCAACGCAAAAAGATTTTTTTTAATCGGACCAGTAGTTCCTGAGATTAGCGTGTTCAAACAAACAAACAAACTCTTCAGCTTTATATATTGGTATAAATTATTTTTTGCTTAGGCGAAACCCGAAACACGTGTCCAGTATTTTTAAGTAAAGAATCTATGTACAAAATTTCCAAAAGATATCATAGAAAGCACAAAGTTATTAGCTTGTTATCCTACTTACCTCTTCCAACAAAAATATGGTCCACGCTTCGCTTGGGCGGGCGAGCGGGGCGTTGACCTCTGGCGTCAGCTGTTGCGCGGGCATGCAGTACTATCTGCCGTATGCTGCGTGGCGGGCTCGGCAACCACACTGCAACAATTTCTAAATGTATTTGGGATAAAATATAACATGATGTAAAAATGATTGGAATCGATTCAGTTGTTTATTCTGAACAAACTATATTCAGGTTTCGCTTAAACAAAAAATAAGGTTGTATAAGTCGCAATCGCATCCAAAACGCTACTTTCAACAGGATTTTTGTAACTTAGGTCAACTCAATATTCTAAATTTTTGTCTTTTCCATCACTGTTATTGTTGTTTCGTCACCTTGTTTAAGATCTCTGGGCCCAAACAGCATTATGTTCGGTGATTTTTCTTGAAGTTAATTGCGTGATACAAGTAAGCAGCAATGGGTTTAACTTTGACAGTTCAACAACATTAATTGCGTTATTTACGTTGTTTATCATACACATTTTTTTAACATATGGAGCCATGGATTAGCAATATACTTCAAAATGATTCCAATCGATAGTAATAATATGTTACTCCATTAGGGGTTGAAAATCGATTTTTTTGTCCCTAATGATTTGCAATAGAACGAATTTATACAATAGGTAAAGAAAACCCCGTCCGACCGATAAGGATAATAAAGGTTAGGTAATCACATGACCAAATAAATTTTGAAACTTTATTAATAATGAATTTTAAAATAATCTTTTTTTCCGCGAATTAACCAACTTCCCCAATATTTGGTATTTTTTAAAAGTGACAACACCATTTTCGACGGTATTATTGGTAGGTACCTTGTATGAATGAATGTACAATACTGGCGGCATTTTGTTTAACCGCGTGCCCTGCCCCCCGTTGCCCGCGCATGTATTGCCAAATAAGTTACCTGCTTTTGCGAAATAATATTTATTTTTTAGGGGCTATTTATTTTTTAGATTAGCCAGACTTTCTAAGCATTAGTAGAATCAGTTATCCATACCTAACAATACCTTCACAGATCGGACAGGGTTTTCTTTACATAATGTATAAGAAACCGCTATCGTTTTTCACTTGTTGATCTATCACAAGGTAACGGGTGATCTCGCACTCATTATAGGCCGCACAAACGATCAACTACGTCATAGACAACATTACGTCTCGGAGACGAGCGGTTACACACGACGCTATGACGTATCCATAGAGTTAAGTTAAACTGTTATTTCTACAAATGATGACAAGAAATAAGTTGTTTTATGCTTTTTGTTGCTTATAGGCATACCTAAAGAGAAAACTACGGTATATTGATACAAGGAAATGATAAGATTTCTGGCAAATAAAAGTGGACTAATACTTATAAAAAATGGACGAACACGTTAATTTTTTTTATAATATTAAATCAGGGCTTGACTGCAATCCCGCCTGATGGTAAGTAAGCAGTGATGCATTCGTTGATGGCAAAGCGCGCTAGTATATTAAGAACCAATCCCCTAAAAAAACTGAGTGAATAGGATGGAAAACGGCAGTTGAGTGAGGTGATGCAATGTTAAACCCAACAACACGACCAACGATGCTGCACCAGAGGGAGATTGATCTGGAGACCCTCCACGGCCAAACTTTATCACTACCACCACTTAAAAAATTTACTTTAAATAAATTAATTGACTTACTGTGAAGACTTCTCGCCACAATTCCCGCTAACCTTTACACCATAATAACAGTACTTATCACGCCGAACAATTAATTAGTAAACAAATCTTATGCAGGAACAAACGATCCGGAATGTGTGAACGCAGCAAAAGCGGGGTCAAAAGAACAAGCTGCTATAAATATCACCATTTTTCTCCTGATATTTTTACATGCTTTTTATTAGCTTGCTTGCTTGCTTGTTTCCTTGCTTGCTTGTTTGTTTGTTTGTCCGTCTCTAACGCTTTGAACTACGAGTGAGCGGCTCATTACTGTAAAATGCCCCACCGTTTTCAATACGTTCGTTCGTTCGTTTTTTTTTTAAAGATGTCGAACTAAAAAGTTGAAAATAAATATGTATATAGTTTAAAAAACTAAACAAAACATGCTTTTAAGAAATATCAAACTAAAAAGTTAAAAATAATTTTTAAAAAAGCTTGGGGCGCTTGATGTACAAAAATGAAGGAACAAAGCGCCTCACGCTTTTTTAAAAATTGTTTTAAACTGTTTAGTTTGATATTTTTTAAAAGCATATTTTTTTTTAGTTTTTCAAAATATATTTATTCTAAATGGAGTGGCTCGTGGTTCAACGTGATTTTGTAACAAACTATCAGTAGCAATGGATTTCATTGTGACAGCCCAACAGCATTCATTGCGTTGTTTACTTCACTTCTTCGTCGTAACAAATAATTTTTTGGAACCTATGAAGCAATGGACTGTCAATATGCTTCAAAATGATTCCACTTGATTGTATTAGTGTGTTATGCAATTGGGGTGCAGGTTAAGCTACGCTTGCCGCTGTTGGTTTGTGGATCGGTGACATATTTAGATACCGAAACCGCTCCGTGCCCGGGAAAGCACGTTAAGCGCGTGGTCCCGACATCAGATCATACAAACAACAAATAATTGTTACTTGTAGTCCTCCTCATCTTAGCGTTAATCTCAGTCGTATCCGAAGATTTTTCAGCTTTGGAGTCTGGGGTCCGCTTCCCTACACATTCTCCTTCATTTCGCGCAATCTAAAGCATCCAGTGGTATGAGCTTATCGGCACGCATGTCATCTCTTACAACGTCAAGCCAGCATTTCTTTGGTCTAACCCGCTTGTTCCGGCCCGGCGTAGGCGCCATGGCTTGCCATAGCGCCTCCGCCATGCTACCACCAACACCATGTTAACCAACGCCATGCAACCAGCATGTTACGTGGGTAACAAATGTCTTGACATTTTTTACCCACGTAACATGCCGGTTTCCGTAAAACGTGGCCGTACCAGCGTAGGCGACCCTCCTGCAGTTTGACTGCAATGTCACGGACACGAAGACTGCCCTGGATGCGGGAGTTCCTGATGCGGTCTTTCCGCGTAACTCCACACATCCACCGCAGCATATTCATCTCTGTGACACGCAGCTCCTGCTTGTGTCGCTCAAGCACAGGCCACGCCTCACTGCCATAAAGAAGAACAGGTCTAATGATGGTCTTATAGACCTGTCCCTTAAGTAACTGGCAGGTTAGATTTTTAAATTAGTGAAAAGTATTAACTCTCAAGATTGATTGGGAATATTTGACAGTTTCGGGTATCTTGACCCGCAGTCATCTGTACATACATTTTTCTAACCTGAATACAATAAAAATGTAGTTTAACAAAGCTAGACACACCTGACTTAGCATATAGGCCACATAAAATTGTGCTAAGAAAAAGATGCGAATGTATGTTACACTCAACAATGTGATTATTTTCTGAAGGTAACCTAGATCCTCTTGTTAACCAGCATCGTAGAATAGAATAGAATCTCCTTTATTATGTAAGTACACCATATAAATTACAGAACATACACCTGAAGATTTTACAAGGTCTTTTCGCTAAGAGCGATCTTTTATAAACAACCTTTGCGTGGAATACCAAGGAGAAGGACAGACGAATAGTGTAGGTAGTCTCATCATCATCTCAGCCACATGAAGTCCGCTGCTGGACATAGGCCTCCCCCAAGGATTTCCAAAAAGAACGGTTGGACGCGGCCTGCATCCAGCGCTTCCCTGCGATTTTGGTCAGGTCATCCGACCACCTAGTCGGTTGGTGTCCGACGCTGCGCTTGCCGGTACATATGTAGTCTTGAAGAATGCCCAACCAATGGTGGTAAAAAGATTAGCAGCAGTAGATGCATTGCTTGCAAGGAAAAGAATGATAAAAAAAGCTCTTAAATCTAGTCTAACAAATACATATAGGTAGTAAAATATAGTACACACATACATACTATGTACTACCATAATCTACACAATACTAAATGAAGAGAGTGAGAGATGTCACAACAGTCAACGGTGTTCAAAACGGGCTCCAAAGCCGGAAGCACAGGTAAAGAGCAACCAGCCTGTCGGCTTCTGTACGATGCATTTTGGAGAGTGTGCGAGGGAATTGCATGACTTAATTTCCCCATCTCCGTCCCATCATCGGACGGCCTATCGTACGGCGAGTATTCACCCTTAGGTTGTTGACACCACTACGATCCGGACGAAGCATTTCGCCTCGTCTTTCATACCGCGTACATCGAGGGACTGGAACAATTTGCCAGCAGCGGTGTTTCCGTCTGACTACAATTTAAGTATCTTCAAGGCTAGCCTTTGGGCACGCCACAATAGCGGCGGTAAGTCCCCTCTTTAAGGAGTGGCTAGAGAGGCGCCACGGCGCCCTCACCTTCCGCCTGACGCAGGTCCTCACCGGACACGGTTGTTTCGGGAGGTTCCTGTTCCGTATAAGGCGGGAGGAAACGCCAGGGTGTCACCATTGTGTGGATCGCCCTGAGGACACGGTGGAGCATACGGTGGAGGTCTGCCCGGCTTGAGTAGAGCACCGCCGTGTCCTCGTAGCGGCGATCGGCGGCGATCTCTCACGTCCGACCCTGGTCCAGGCCATGGTCCGGAGCGAGAGTGCATGGCAGGCCGACACCTCCTTCTGCGAAGCAGTGATGCTGGCAAAGGAGGAGGCGGAGCGCGTGAGGCAACGGGAATCCCAGCGCCCTCACGCCACTGGCCGCCGCAGGAGACGCCCTGGTCGGGAGATGACACCAAACTCCCAGCCACCGTAGGCGCGGGCCTGCGGCGGTGAGCAGTGGGCAGCTCGCCGCTCGGTAAGGACCAGGCCCGAGTCGACGGCGCGTCGTATTTCACGCGCGCCTCAAAGAGATGTCAGCACATCGTGACGGGGTCCACGAAGACCGATGCCTCCAGGGTCAGGGTTGCGGGTTGGTTAAACAAGAAACCGTGGCCCTGGCCGTTGCACAGGCAAGTAAAGAAACACGGGTGGGTTTTAGTCAGTAAAAGTCTGACACGCCCTTCCGCTCTGCCCAGAGCAGGAGAAGTCATTTGATGATTTCCCATCCCAACAAAAAAAAAAAAGGCTCTAGCCTTGAAGATACTTGAAGAGTCTCATAATAAACTAGCGCGCTTTACCATCAACGATTGCATCACTGTTTACCATTAGGCAGGATTGCAGTCAAGCACAAGTTTATAATAATGAAAAAAAATGTGTTTTTCCTCTATATGAAAAATTGCAAGCTAATGTTGCTTTTCTAAAGTTAACGCTATGAACGGTTAAATGTATAAACATAAAGGAAACCTGTTTTTGAACGGAATAAATTCTTGCCATTCCCTAAATCCACATTGTTTAAACCAGAAAACTTCAAGTGCAGACATCAGAACATCAAGCTACAGTCTAATATGTTTAATAGATTGTCAACTTTATCTCTAAACTATTAAGGATCATGGTTGATTGGCAAAATTTCACAGTTTTGGGTAATTTGTCGTGCTGGCGTCAGTACATAGTTAGTGTCATGGTCTTTTAACTCTCGTCTCTAGTTCAAGTTTAACTATTTCGGCTACCATTGACGGCACACTTGTTAACTGGACCATGGCGGTTAAAATTAACTTCAACCATAAAGCATCATGGTACAGACAGGTACAACCCTCTGTCAAAATTCTTTAATATATTTTCAACCTTATCGCTGAGGTATTACGGATCAAGGTTTTTTGGCAAAATTTGGTCGTTTTGGGTAGTTTGTTCATTAATGTGCACCTTACTTAATCTAGTTTTAATAGTCTCTGGTTTTAACTTTGTTGGTTTTGAAGAGTTTTAAATTATAGTTTGACAGGCTTTTGTGTGTTTTCACTTCTTGTATGACTTTTGCCAGTAGCTTTTGACATATTCCATCGGGCCAAGAGGCCAAGGTCTCAAGTCGTGGTGGCCTAGTAGTTAAAACACTAGCCTCTCAAATATCAGTGTGCGGGTTCGATTCCAGGTCAGGCAAGTACCACTGTAACTTTTCTAAGTTACATATACTTTCTAAGTATATCTTGGACACCAATGACTGTTTACAAGATGAAGGAAAACTTCTTGAGGAAACCTGGACTCGTCTGAAATCGCCAACCCGCATTGAGCAAGCGTGGTGATTACTCTCAATCCTTCTCTGTATGAGAGGAGACCTGTGCCCAGCAGTGGGACGATAAAAAGGTTGATGATGATGATGATGAAGAGGCCAAGAGGCCTGTCTCGTCAAAACTTTACACGTTCTGGTAGCGGTATCTCCAAACGCCAAATAGAACAACGCGTCATACTGACGTCACACGCATTCTACATCTCGCAAGCAGAGTTTACCGTGACTCTACTACTATACATACAACTACTAGCATACATACAACTTCCCAACGTCAACCGTTAGGTTTGTGCCTGCCAGACACTCCACCCGTCTAGCCGAAGGATCCTCCATTTTCTATGGAGGAGTAAATTTTACGCTCTCACCTTTAAACTGGTGACCCCGACGTGATGAGTGAACTTTACACCCTATTTCTCATACCTCCATACTTTTATTCCTTGCTTTAACATCCCTTATACCAATTATCAAAATCATTTGGTAAGTCAATTATTTGTAAAGGAGTAACCGTGACCCGTCCTGTGTAGTACCGGGCTTAGAATAGTCATCATCATCATCATCATATCAGCGTTAATCCCAGTCGCATCCATAGCATTTCAGCTTTGGAGTCTGGGGTCCGCTTTACCAGTCTAACTGCTGATTATGGCTAAACTTCGATATTTTCTGTGAAGCGACTGCCGTCTGACCTCCACAGCCCGAAGGCGATATCTAAGCATTGCAGTTAGACCAATTGTTAGATTTTTGAGGGCTCAAACAACCCGTAACGACTGCCACTAGATGTTCGTATGGTAACCGGGACCAACGGCTTAACGTGCTTTCCGAGGCACGACCAGACATAGAATATTTGCACTGTGCGGGGATCGAAACCGCGCCTCCTTGCGCAACGGCCGCGTTCGCTACCGTTACGCCACAGAGGCTGTCCTATACCAGGCTTAGAATAGTACCATCCCATATCCTCCCGTGTCGTAAGAGGTGACTGCGAAAAACACTCACCAGGGAAGGGGGCAGTACCGCTTCTCCTGTGGAATATCAAATTACTGCGATCCCCAACCCAACGAAAAGCGTGGGGATTAATTACATTAATTGAAACCAATGTGACATTTAAATAAAGAACAGCACTCAGATTCTCTCTCTTCTTTAACTTATAGCGTCTATTATAAAATGCCAAAAGTACATTCTCGAATAATTGTTGATGATCGTATTCATGCATGCCTCAAACTTACAATTTAATTCGAACCCAAATAGATATTTAATTAAAATAACAAAAGAACAACAACTACACATCAAACATAGGACTACTATTATTAAAATACCACCCATGCGGCCCGTTGTGGCCATGTCTGTCATTTTGACAACTCAAGCGGTTACGTCACAATACTTGACGTTCCAAATAGTAATGGATTCTGTCAGACGTCATCTCTAAATTATCTTACTGTCCGTTAAAATAACAGACGATTGTATCTCGTAATTGTTTTAAACTTGTTTTTATTATTATGTAACTTTGTACTACAATAATTGCTACCTACAAAGCCTATACTTCTATTTATATATTTTGACATTCTCTTCGTAAATTCAAAGAAATAAACTGAACATATTATTGATATACAATTTATTTAAAATTTAAAAAATATTACATAAACAATTTTTGAACACAAGTTCAATTCATAAAAAAGTATACAAACAGGACAGTATCATTAAAATAATATATTACAATAAAATATTTATCCATTAAAATATGTTTAAAATATAACAATGAATAATTATAATAAAAAAATTAGGCCCAATTAGAATCGTCACACACGGTATTGTACTGTACCTTTAAAGTAACTTTACTCACACAAATACAATCTTTGCCCCTAGCTAGAATACAGATACAACACTCAATCTTATAATATTTGTAACGCACAGACGACAGCAGTTCAAACTGCTGAATATTCCCAATGAACCTTAAGCCTTAATGCTTTAAAGAAAAAGTAGAAAATAGAAAAAACAAATTTGACAGATTGTAGTAGCTTGATGTGCTGTCGTCTGTACATAAACAAGACTTTACATATGTCAAAAAACATACGCAATCCCTGCCACATTTGTTATCGGTAGAGCAACTACAATTTTTAAAAATGGTATTTTTCCAATATCAAAACAAACACAGATACATTTAGCTCCATTAGTTAGAACTGGTATTGCAAGTGCAGTCTTTGCAAACCTTGATGGCTCCCTTATCATTGCAGCAGACACAAACACATTTAGCTCCAGCAGTTGGGAAGCAAGCGCATTCTGGCTTTTCACATTTGCCAGAAGCATCACACTTACAGTCATCACAGCATACAATCTTGCCCTCGCTATTTTTGCATACACAGATGCAAGACTTTCCTTCAGTCAGGATGCAGACACATTCACTCTTGTTGCATTTAGGAACTCCAGCTGCTTTAGCCTCACAAGTGCAGTCTTTGCAAACCTTGATGTTTCCCTCATCATCGCAGCAGACACAAACACACTTAGCTCCTCCAGTTAGGACGCAAGTGCATTCTGACTTGTCACATTTACCAGAAGCATCACACTTACAGTCATCACAGCATACGATCTTGCCCTCGCTATTCTTGCATACACAGATGCAAGACTTTCCTTCAGTCAGGATGCAGACACATTCACTCTTGTTGCATTTAGGAGCTACAGTTGCTGTAGCCTCACAAGTGCAGTCTTTGCAAACCTTGATGTTTCCCTTATCATCGCAGCAGACACAAACACACTTAGCTCCAGCAGTTGGGATGCAAGTGCATTCTGGCTTGTCACATTTGCCAGAAGCATCACACTTGCAGTCATTACAGCATACAATCTTGCCCTCGCTATTCTTGCATACACAGATGCAAGACTTTCCTTCAGTCAGGATGCAG
This sequence comes from Sesamia nonagrioides, assembly GCA_017933935.1. Classification (NCBI taxonomy): domain Eukaryota; kingdom Metazoa; phylum Arthropoda; class Insecta; order Lepidoptera; family Noctuidae; genus Sesamia; species Sesamia nonagrioides. The sequence continues at coordinate 615,808 of JADWQK010000022.1, forward strand.
ACACATTCACTCTTGTTGCATTTAGGAACTCCAACTGCTTTAGCCTCACAAGTGCAGTCTTTGCAAACCTTGATGTTTCCCTCATCATCGCAGCAGACACAAACACACTTAGCTCCTCCAGTTAGGACGCAAGTGCATTCTGGCTTGTCACATTTACCAGAAGCATCACACTTACAGTCATCACAGCATACGATCTTGCCCTCGCTATTCTTGCATACACAGATGCAAGACTTTCCTTCAGTCAGGATGCAGACACATTCACTCTTGTTGCATTTAGGAGCTACAGTTGCTGTAGCCTCACAAGTGCAGTCTTTGCAAACCTTGATGTTTCCCTTATCATCGCAGCAGACACAAACACACTTAGCTCCAGCAGTTGGGATGCAAGTGCATTCTGGCTTGTCACATTTGCCAGAAGCATCACACTTGCAGTCATCACAGCATACAATCTTGCCCTCGCTATTCTTGCATACACAGATGCAAGATTTTCCTTCAGTCAGGATGCAGACACATTCACTCTTGTTGCATTTTGGAACTCCAGCTGCTTTAGCCTCACAAGTGCAGTCTTTGCAAACCTTGATGTTTCCCTCATCATCGCAGCAGACACAAACACACTTAGCTCCTCCAGTTAGGACGCAAGTGCATTCTGGCTTGTCACATTTACCAGAAGCATCACACTTACAGTCATCACAGCATACGATCTCGCCCTCGCTATTCTTGCATACACAGATGCAAGACTTTCCTTCAGTCAGGATGCAGACACATTCACTCTTGTTGCATTTACGAGCTACAGTTGCTGTAGCCTCACAAGTGCAGTCTTTGCAAACCTTGATGTTTCCCTTATCATCGCAGCAGACACAAACACATTTAGCTCCAGCAGTTGGGATGCAAGTGCATTCTGGCTTGTCACATTTGCCAGAAGCATCACACTTGCAGTCATCACAGCATACAATCTTGCCCTCGCTATTTTTGCATACACAGATGCAAGACTTTCCTTCAGTCAGGATGCAGACACATTCACTCTTGTTGCATTTAGGAACTCCAGCTGCTTTAGCCTCACAAGTGCAGTCTTTGCAAACCTTGATGTTTCCCTCATCATCGCAGCAGACACAAACACACTTAGCTCCAGCAGTTGGGATGCAAGTGCATTCTGGCTTGTCACATTTGCCAGAAGCATCACACTTGCAGTCATCACAGCATACAATCTTGCCCTCGCTATTTTTGCATACACAGATGCAAGACTTTCCTTCAGTCAGGATGCAGACACATTCACTCTTGTTGCATTTAGGAGCTACAGTTGCTGTAGCCTCACAACTGCAGTCTTTGCAGACCTTAATATCTCCCTTATTATCACAGCAGACACAAACACACTTAACTCCAGCAGTTGGGATGCAAGTGCATTCTGGCTTGTCACATTTGCCAGAAGCATCACACTTACAGTCATCACAGCATACGATCTTGCCCTCGCTATTCTTGCATACACAGATGCAAGACTTTCCTTCAGTCAGGATGCAGACACATTCACTCTTGTTGCATTTAGGAGCTACAGTTGCTGTAGCCTCACAAGTGCAGTCTTTGCAAACCTTGATTTTTCCCTTATCATCGCAGCAGACACAAACACATTTAGCTCCTCCAGTTGGGATGCAAGTGCATTCTGGCTTGTCACATTTGCCAGAAGCATCACACTTGCAGTCATCACAGCATACAATTTTGCCCTCGCTATTCTTGCATACACAGATGCAAGATTTTCCTTCAGTCAGAATGCAGACACATTCACTCTTGTTGCATTTACGAGCTACAGTTGCTTTAGCCTCACATGAGCAGTCTTTGCAAACCTTGATGTTTCCTTTATCATCGCAGCAGACACAAACACACTTAGCTCCAGCAGTTGGGATGCAAGTGCATTCTGGCTTGTCACATTTGCCAGAAGCATCACACTTGCAGTCATCACAGCATACAATCTTGCCTTCGCTATTCTTGCATACACAGATGCAAGACTTTCCTTCAGTCAGAAGCAGACACATTCACTCTTGTTGCATTTAGAGCTACAGTTGCTTCAGCCTCACAAGTGCAGTCTTTGCAGACCTTGATGGCTCCCTTATCATCGCAGCAGACACAAACACATTAGCTCCTCAGTTGGGATGCAAGTGCATTCTGGCTTGTCACATTTGCCAGAAGCATCACACTTGCAGTCATCACAGTATACAATTTGCCCTCGCTATTCTTGCATACACAGATGCAAGATTTTCCTTCAGTCAGAATGCAGACACATTCACTCTTGTTGCATTTACGAGCTACAGTTGCTTGAGCCTCACATGAGCAGTCTTTGCAAACCTTGATGTTTCCTTTATCATCGCAGCAGACACAAACACACTTAGCTCCAGCAGTTGGGATGCAAGTGCATTCTGGCTTGTCACATTTGCCAGAAGCATCACACTTGCAGTCATCACAGCATACAATCTTGCCCTCGCTATTCTTGCATACACAGATGCAAGATTTTCCTTCAGTCAGAATGCAGACACATTCACTCTTGTTGCATTTACGAGCTACAGTTGCTTGAGCCTCACATGAGCAGTCTTTGCAAACCTTGATGTTTCCTTTATCATCGCAGCAGACACAAACACACTTAGCTCCAGCAGTTGGGATGCAAGTGCATTCTGGCTTGTCACATTTGCCAGAAGCATCACACTTGCAGTCATCACAGCATACAATCTTGCCTTCGCTATTCTTGCATACACAGATGCAAGACTTTCCTTCAGTCAAGAAGCAGACACAATCGGCTTTGTTACATTTGAGAGCCACAGCTGCTTCAGCCTCACAAGTGCAGTCTTTGCAGACCTTGATGGCTCCCTTATCATCGCAGCAGACACAAACACACTTAGCTCCAGCAGTTGGGATGCAAGTGCATTCTGGATTGTCACATTTGCCAGAAGCGTCACACTTGCAGTCATCGCAACATACAATCTTGCCTTCACTATTCTTGCTTACACAGATGCAAGACTTTCCTCCAGTTAAGATGCAAACACAGTCACCCTTACTGCAGCTAGCGGCTTCTTGCTCCTTAGGATTGCAAGTACACTCTTTGCAGACTTTTATATTGCCTTTCTTGTCACAGCAGACACAAACACACTTGCCGCCTTCGGTAGAAATGCAGACGCAAGAGTTGCCACATGTCCCAGCTCCATTGCATTCGCAAAGAACAATTTTCCCATTCTTCTTGCAGACACAGATGCAAGATTTACCACCAGTTGGTAAGCAGACGCATCCCGCTTTGCCACATCTCTTGAAAGTCTCCTTGCATTCCTCAGCGTTGGTGCAAGTGCAGTCGTCACAGGACTTTATGGCGTCTTCTTCGTCAGTACAGATGCAAAGACAGCACTTGCCGTCAGTTGGAAGGCAAATGCAGGAGGAGTTGACACATTTCCATTCGTTTTCATCTATTTGGACAGCTTTGCAGTCCAAGCAAGGTACGATCTTTCCTTCGTCGTCTTTGCTGAGGCATAGGTAAGGTTTGCCTTGGGTTGGGATGCAGATGCACTCGCTCATGGAGCAGACGAGGCTCTTTTTGATGGATACTTTGCAGCAAGGCATGGTTGATTCTGAAAATAAACAAGAAAAATAATTACAACTTTGTTTTTAAATAATGAATCAGTAAAGACAGAGGGTTTTAAACTTTTAGTCAAGTTGTATTTAATGCTGTCTATTTGTTCTTCAAATATATGGTTTAGCAAGACCGGAGATATACATTTATGTTAAATACAAAACTTGCTGTGGAATTAATTAACTTCATCGCCGTCATTGTTATTAACAACATAATCTGCGATTCTGCGTTCCACGTCTATCAAACAGACGACAAAGTATAAATAAATTTATACGGACAAATCACACAGATTGAGCTAACCTCAAAGTAAGTTCGAGACTTGTGTTATGGGATACTAACTCAACGATACTTTATTTTATGATAGATACATAATTATATAGATAAATATCCAAGACCCAGGCCAATCCGGAAAGGATCGGTTTCCATCATGACCTGGCCGAGGTCGAACCCGGGGCCTCCACGTCGCAGGCCACGGAGGGCGACAACATATAAGTAATAGTTGTTATAGGTATAGCAATGGAAAAATTTTGTACGTATAGTATCCAAACATACTTGATACCATTGCACACACCCGATTATAGTAATTAGCTAAACGGCCTTCATTAAATAACAATTAGTACTAATTCACTAAAATTCTAAACAAAAATATGTTATCAAACTTACCGTTTCCAAAAAATGATTCACCACTGAAATATACAAAACAATATCGAAGAATTGTTATTAATTTTTATGAACAAGTACTGCGTCTAATCACGTACAGAACTGCAATGATACTGATAAGCCGCCCACAAGAATTTATAGTTAACAGATGTGATAAGTCGTGTGCAGAAGATAAACTAGTGCCGTACGCAACGCATTGTAACGGGTGCAAAGTATGACTCAGGGTACTTTGCCTCATGTGCCGTGTGAATGATAAGGTTTCATGAACATTCTCGCGCCTTTTTCGAAGAAAGGGAATAAACAACTACAGTTTTTTTTTTTTTTAAGTATATTGGCAAAGATAGTTATTATAGTCATGGTGAAAATACACCTTTTATCGTCATATTTAGGGTACTGTTTCTTGTAGCAAAATGGCGTGAATAGTACCGTGTGAATAAAAAGTTTTCTGTGCACTCCACAGAAGGTTTTGCCTTATTATTCTATCTTGTTCAGCCTATAGAGGTCCACTGCTGGACAAAGGCCTCCCCAAGCCTTTCATTACGTTGGGATGGTTTGCCATTATCCCTATGCTTGGCAGGCGAGTTGGGGATCACAGTAGTTTGATAATCCACGGGAGAAGCGCTGCTGCCCGCTTCCCTGGTGAGAGTTCCCTTGGTCGCCTCTTACGACACCCACGGGAGGATATGGGTTGGTACTCGTTGTTAGATTTCTGTAGGTATGTAATCACATACATTCTTTTAAAATAAGGAATATATGTTTAGCTTCCGAAATTAGGGAATAGATATAAAAATAAAAACAGGGAATATTATTTTAAGAAGAAACAGGTTAAAAGGGTAGGAGGGGACACTTTTTAGTGGACATAGGGTAGGCAGAGAGCTACTATTGCAGTCGAAAAGAACATCGTTTTATTATTAATGTCGTGTGGATTTCATAAAAATTGATTTAATTTCAATCTTAGGTGTATTTTGAATGTAAAAGTTTCCAGTAAGTTCTGGTACTTTCTTTCATATTTGATATTATATTTTTAAACAGGAATATACAAATCGAAATCACCCACCATCATCACAGGGCACAGGTCTCCTCTCATACAGAGAAGGATTGAGCGTAATCACCACGCTTGCTCAATGAGGGTTGGCGATCTCCAATTTTAGTCCAGGTTTCCTCAAGATGTTTTCCTTCCCCTTATAATCAGTCATTCGTGTCCAAGATATACTTTACAAATCGAAATATTAAGAAGTAACAGAACACAAAAAAGTCACTAATCAATAAGTAAATTAGAGATTTTGGTATTTTAGGTAATAATAGATACATTGTTTAGCACTAGGTTATATTTTAAGAAGTCTGTAATAATTTTTCAATAGACAAACTGTAACAAAAGCCTCCCAGACAAGTTTAAAGAAACCTTTTAACATTAGTGCCGTGTGAAATTGATTTCTTAAAGTGAATTGTCGGTGATGCATGGGTGAATGGACACAAAACTCTCAAAATAAATGTAGTTAGTTTATCGTCAACAATGACTATCATAATAAACATGTCATTAGACCAGAGGGATAATTATTCTCGATAGTTCTCGAACGTTCAAAGTGCATGTCTTAATTATCAAACAATAGTCAAAAATGCGTGTAATTTTTCAACATTTTTGTCAAGTTGTTGTCATTAATTGTCTCCGAGATGGAATTGTGATTAGATTGTGAACGTTGAATGGAATTAGACTTCTTGTTACGGAATAGACACAAGAGATACATATATCTACAAACAACGCATCACCTATTGACGTCACACATATTTTGCATCTCGCAAGTAGAGTTGCTTCTTCTTCAGCCTATAAATGTCCACTGCTGGACAAAGGCCTCCCCCAAGGCTTTCCACGATGACCGATTTTGTGCTGCCCGCATCCATCGACTTCCCGCGACCTTCACCAGGTCATCGGTTCACCTTGTTGGGGGCCTCCCTACGCTGCGTCTTCCAGTACGTGGCCGCCATTCCAGGACCTTACTGCTCCATCGGCCATCGGTTTTAAGAGCAATGTGCCCTGCCCACTGCCACTTAAATTTAGCGACTCGAAGAGCTATGTCGGTGACTTTAACTAAAACACGTGTCGCGAAACACGTATCTAGTATTTTTATGTAAAGAATCTACAATATTTCAAAAAAATTTAATGGTAAACCACAAACTTATGGGCTTTTTATCCTACTTGACTGTCCCACCAAAAATATGGTCCACGCTCCTCTCGAGCGGGCGACCTCTAGCGTCAGCTGTTGCGCGGGCGGCGCAGTACTGTGATCTATCGTAGGCTGCGTGGCGCGCTCGGTAACCCCACAGCAATCATTTCTAAATTTATTTGAGAAAAAATATAACATGGTGTAAAAATTATATCCGATTCAGTTGCTTATTCTGAATAAAACAGTTTGTTCAGAATAAGCAACTGAATCGAGAAAGAATTTCCTGAATACAGATTCAGGAAATCACGTTGTATAAAACTTTCCAATTTTAACCGTTGGGCAAGTGCCCATCAGACACAAAACTTGTCTGGTCGGAGGATCCTTTTATTCCTATGGAGGATGAGTGAACTTTACACCCTGTTACTCATACTCCGAAATTTTTCCAGTTTTGATCTATGATTATTTATTCTCCTTTAGGTAGGTTACAAACACTTCGAGTCAATTATATACTCTTATGCCAAGATTTTTGTTACCTCTGGTAAAGTTGATTTTCACAACTCAATTTTCTGTTGTATGTTAAAGTGTTCTGCTTGTTTGAAAGTCACTGGGTGTGTTTTTTTTTAAAATAAATCCATATAAAAACATTCCGAACCAAATCCAACGCAAGGCCAGCACCCTAATTACAAATTGAAGCATATTGCTGAACCATTGCCCTATATGTTCAGAAATGTGTCTGCCCAACAAAGCAAGAAACGCAATGAATGTTGTAGCACTGTCAATATGAACCCCATTGCTACTGATAGTATGTTACGCAATTACCCTGCTGTATTTGCCGATATTTTCGGCAAAATTATTTCGGTACTAGCTTTCCGCCCGCGGCTTCGCCCGCGTGGAGTTCGGTTATATCGCGCTTTTTTAGATTTCCCTCGGGAATACCATATTTTTCCGGGATAAAAGGTAGCCTATGTCCTTTCTCGGGCTCTAGACTATCTGTGTACCAAATTTCATTACAATCGGTTCAGTAGTGTTGGCGTGAAAGCCGAACAGACAGAGATACTTTCGCATTTATAATATTAGTATGGATTTAAAACCTGTACTTATTCATAATCTTAATTTTACCTTGAACCAGTTATTTGAACGGTCTTGATATTTTCATCATATAACTAGTATTGTAAATACTACACGTGGGCGATGGACCCAGTCGCCTTGAGGTCCAAATACGGGTTCGTTTAGTGACTGGGTGTAAGCTCCACCTAGTTTTAGTATATTTCGAATACCTGCAGCGCAATTCTGTAGGTATTCACCTCACCGTAAAAACTAAGGTGAAGTGAGTCTGGAGAGAGCTGTCATTGGCCTTGGTCTGCTTGATGGTAAGCTGAAAAACTGAGTGAATAGAAAGGAAGACGGCAGTTGAGCAAGGTGATGCAATGTTAAACCCAACAACACGACCAACGATGTTGCACCGGAGGGAGACTGATCTGAAGACCCGCCACGACCAAACTCCCGACACAACAACATTTGGCGTATCGTACCCGGCGCACATCGCAACACCACTGCTCAGACCCGTCCTTCGTACGGTTTCACCTGACATCATGCCGGAACACCACGAATCGCTTGGCGGCAAGATTTTGTCTGGTGGGTGGTGGTAACTTCTGTGTATAGTGAAAGTCGTGGCATTCAGCAAAATAGTAGCACAGGGCTGACTATCCAGGGTGTGTCAATCAATGACGCTATTTGTATGCATTCCAACTTCTTTCACTAAACATGTGCATTAGAAAAACGCCAATTCAAATCGTTGCAGTAAAAAGAGAAATTAGGCTGTACGGAGAAAGTACCGGGTGCATGGTCAACATTTATTTGCATGTTAAAGATGAGGATGACGCAACGTCGCGTGCGCAGTTCGCAAACTTCAATGACTAATTATTATTCCTTTGCTTTCGACTCGAGCAACGAGACTTTGAGTTAGTAACAATATGCCTATAATAATGTTAGTAATACACATAAAGAAACAGATTGTGAAATAGTCGGTTCTTGAGATACAGCCTGGTGACAGACGGACGAACGGACAGCGAAGTCTCATGAATATGTGTCCCTAAAAACGACAATAATCAATACATAGTATAAAACAAAGTCGCTTTCGCTGTATGTCCGTATGTATGCTTAGATCTTTAAAACTACGCAACGGATTTTGACGCGGTTTTTTTTAATAGATAGAGTGATTCTTAAGGAAGGTTTGTATGTATAATAAATGCATAATATATTAGAGAAACACTGATAAATTTAAAGGTTTCTAATGTGATGTCGTAAATAAGCATGTTGTTTTGCGCTTATATTGCAAACGCTGGCTGAACCCTACGAGATAGACCAAAATAATGTACTACAGTATTGTTCACCTTAAAAAGTTCAACAAAAAAGTCCGCGATGGTATATGTCTATCTCTTAGGGATAACCCAGCATAACCATTTTTATTCTTTACTAAAAAATGGTTATTTACGAAGTGATTTTAAACAATACAGCATTAATCCTTATCCATTTAAGTACCTTAAATAAATTGTGCATTTATTATAGATCAATATGCTTTTTACAGCATGTAGTTTAAGTGAATATTACCGAAGATATTACAAATCTGTCTGTCTGTCTGTCTGTCTGTTACGCTTTCCCGCCTAAACCTCTCAACCGATTTTGATGAAATTTGGCACAGACAATCTTTGGACCCTGAGAAAAAACATAGGCTACCTGTTATCCCGGAAAAATTGATATTCCCGAGGGAACTCTAAAAAGCGCGATATAACCGAACACCACGCCGGCGAAGACGCGGGCGGATCTTTAGACCCTGAGAAAGGACATAGGCTACCTTTTATCCCGGAAAAATTTGATGTTCCCGAGGGAAATCTAAAAAGCGCGATATAACCGAAATTTACGCGGGCGAAGCCGCGGGCGGAAAGCTAGTAAAATATATAAAAGATATTTGATGTCTCATTTATTTTTCTCAGTGGTAGGCCATAACATTGGCTGCCGGCGGAAGTTACCACCCACCAGACAAAGTCTTGCCGCCAAGCGATTCGTCGTGTTCCGGCATGATGTCTGGTGAAGCCGTACGGAGGACGGGTCTGAGCAGTTGTGTTGCGATGTGTGGCGGGTACGATGCGTCAAATGTTGTTGTCTCGGGAATTTGGTCGTGGAGAGTCTCCAGATCAATCTCCCTCTAGCGCAGCATCGTTTGGTCGTGTTGGTCTTGGGTTTAACATTTCATCACCTCGCTCAACTGCCGTCATCCTTCCTATTCCTAAGTTTTTTAAGTCAATAGGCTTAATAAACTAGTGCGCTTTACACTCAACGATTGCATCAGTCAAGCACTAATTTATAATTATTAAAAAAAAAAATATTTATTACTGCACCCATATCTTTGAAACCCCAATACAAAAACCTACTTTGTAGAAAACATATGTTCATACATAGCTACCTATGTATTTCTATGTATATGAAGGCTGGTCATACTTCCTCAGAAGTGTTCTTTCATAATTTTTACAATCACATCTACTTACTATGTAATACAAGCTGCACCCCGCGGTTTCACGCGCGTAAGTTTTGATCTCGTGGGAATATCGGAATAAAAAGTACCCTATGTATTATTTCTGTTTATAAACCATATGTGTGCCAAATTTCATCCAAATCCGTTCAGTAGTTTTTGTGTGAAAGAGTGACAAATATCCAGCCATACCATTCTCACAAACTTTCGCATCTATTACTTCTTCTTCAGCCTATAGTGGTCGACTGCTGGACAAAGGCCTCCCCCAAGGCTTTCCACCATGACCGATCTTGTGCTGCCCGCATCCATCGGCTTCCTGCGACCTTAGGATTATATTTAAGATGGTAGAATTATCGCTTTTACATTTATTAAGTACTACTTGGTATTTTTTTAAATTAAAACTGCCTTGATGCTGTTTTAAAGTCAATATTTCAGTACATAATACTGCAATTATTGAAGTGTATCGAACATCGATGTACCAATCATCTCAGTAAGCCTGAGACTTGCAAGTATTTGGGTCACTTGTGTTAATACCGAAGAGATTAAGTAAGAATCTTATATAACGAGTATATTTTCTCGGTGTCTTTTTTTTATTTTTAAAGTGTGTTGGTAACACATCTGTTCCTAGAAATGTTATCTATGTCGATATTTTATGAAATAGTAATAATCTATACTAATATATAAAGCTGAAGAGTTTGTTTGTATGTTTGTTTGTTTGTTCGCGCTAATCTTGGGAACTACTGGTCCGATTTGAAAAATTCTTTTTGCGTTGGATAGCACATTAATCCAGGAGGGCTTTAGGGTATATAATATCACGCTGCGACTAATAGGAGCGGAGCATAACTAACTTCACGCGAACGAAGTCGCTGGCGGCCGCTAGTCTCATATAAACTTAATGGTTATGTTAATGATTATTCATACTATCCATACTAATATCATAAATGCGAAAGTAACTCTGTCTGTCTGTCTGTCTGTTACGCTTTCCCGCTTAAACCTCTCGACCAATTTTGATGAAATTTGGCACAGACAATCTTTATACCCTGAGAAAGGACATAGGCTACCTTTTATTGAAGAAAAAATATATATATTTCCGAGGGAAAACTAAAAAGCGCGATGTAACCGAATTCCACGCGGGCGAAGCCGCGGGCGGAAAGCTAGTAATTCTATAAACTCATATTTATTACGATCTTTAGTCTTATTTTAGTCAACATTCAACATGGCACTTTTATGACAAATTGAAAAAATAGCAATTTTTTTTTGGCGGGCATCTCTGGCAATTTGGCCCGGTAAGAGGGAACCCATCCATACTAATATTATAAATGCGAAAGTAACTCTGTCTGTCTGTCTGTCTGTATGTCTGTCTGTCTGTATGTCTGTCTGTCTGTATGTCTGTCTGTCTGTCTGTCTGTTACGCTTTCCCGCTTAAACCTCTCAACCGATTTTGATGAAATTTGGCACAGACAATCTTTGGACCCTGAGAAAGAACATAGGCTACCTTTTATCCCGGAAAAATATGATGTTCCCGAGGGAAATCTAAAAAGCGCGATATAACCGAACTCCACGCGGGCGAAGCCGCGGGCGGAAAGCTAGTCTTATAATAAAATAAAGAAATACATAACTATTGCTTTCCAGTAACACAAAATAGCAATATTTTCCAGAAAAAGGCTTAATTTAAAGAAGGCCCGAAGAAGCCGAAGGCTGCCGGCAGAAGTTACCACCTACCAGACAAAGTCTTACCGCCAAGCGATGCGTCGTGCCGGCATGATGTCTGGTGAAGCCGTACGAAGGACAGTTCTAAGCAGTTGTGTTGCGTTGTGTGGCGGGTACGATGCGCCAAATGTTGTTGTGTCGGAAGTTTGGTCGTGGAGAGCCTACAGATCAATCTCCCTCTAGCGCAGCATCGTTTGGTCGTGTTGGTCTTGGGTTTAACATTGCATCACCTCGCTCAACTGCCGTCATCCTTCCTTTTCCTAAGTTTTTTAAGTGAATAGGCTTAATAAACTAGTGCGCTTTACCATCAACGATTGCATCATAACTTACCATCAGGCGGGATTGCAGTCAAGCACTAGCTTACAATGATGATTTCCGACCGATTTCGGTCATGTGGACTACTTTAACTCCTAGTCAACTCGTCGGTAATGTGCGCGAAGGTTGCTTAAAAAATATGTAAAGAAAACCCTTTTTTTTTTTTTTGACGCTGTGGTAATGCATTTACGCACCATACCCCGAAGGGCGTGTGTGGGACTCGCCCAGCCGAAGCCGGGAATACCCACTAAACCCACAGCGGCACATCGACATCGCCTGAGTGGCGGGGTCATGGGAAAATGGCACAGCCTTACTACCAATCCCCCGCCGGCGATTCCCGCCTAGGGCGGGCCCACAGTGGTCCCTCCACTCCACAGGGAGGGGCCGGGCTGGGTACGTCTTTTTGTGCGAGAAGACGCAGCAGCCAAGGGTTTTTTAGCGAGGTGTCCTTCCTCTTAGCCCCACTCGTTTGCCCGGAGGCAAACCGGGCCCCCAGCTCCTCTCAATGAGGAGACCGGGTTGCCCGACGGTGACCCGGAGTTCGGGTCACGTCAGCCACCTTGAGTGGTGGCCGACCCGCCGCACGTGTGACCGCCGAAGCAGTCCCCGCATCTGGTTTTGGTCCGCGCCGGTAAACCGGTAACCCCCATATCTGGGGGCCGTTCCCCTATCCGCCACCTGGGGACGCGTCCGATGGCAGGCCAGAAACTGCACACGGATGTAAAGAAAACCCTGTCCGATCCGTGAAGGTATTGTTAGGTATCGATAACTGATTCTACTAATGCCTACGAAGCCTGGCCAAACATAAAATAGAAATACCCCCTAAAAAAAAAATATTATTTCGCAAAAAGAAATAAATTACATGACAATACATACGCGGGCGACGGACAACAACAGGTCAAGCTACCCCAAAATGTTAGATATTCGCAATCAACCTTGATCCTTAATGCTTTAGAGATAAAGTTGAAAATCTAATAAGGAAATCTGACAGATTTTAGCAGCTTGATGTGCTGTCGTCTTATGAGGAAATAGTGTTGTCACTTTTTAAAAATATACCAATTATTGGGGAAGTTGAAGTTAATTCGCGGACATAAAAGATTATTTCATAATTCATTAGTATTGTTATTATGATAATTTTGTAAAGTTTCAAATAAAATTTGGTCATGTGATTACCTGAACTTTATTATCCTTATCGGTCGGACAGGGTTTTTTTTACATATTTTTTAGTCAATCTTCGCTGGGAATGTTCGTGCGCACTGAGGGCACGTAAGCATTGCGTTCACGCGTTCGTCGTGTTTAGCATCGAGGTCTGCTTTGCGCTGCTTCTCGAAATCGCTTATTCGCCTCTGCGCCAGCCCACGACATTCTGGGCGTTTTGCCGCCAAACATTCCCATTGAGAGGGCTTAATATTGTATCTTTTCATGTGACGCTTCTGAACGTCCTACAACTCCTCAGGTATGTACAATCCTTACTAATAATAAAAATCGGAAAGTGAGTAAATTTGTTTGTTTGTTCCGCTTTCACGTCGTAACTTCTGAACCGGTTACTTTGAAATTTTGCAAACATAAAGTTCGAACTCCGGATTAAATAACAGGGTACTTTTTATCCCGGAAAAAAATGATTTTCCCGAGGGAAAACAAAATTACCGAATTGCACGCGGGCGAAGCCGCGGGTGGAAAGCTAGCGTTAAATACACGGAAGTGCAGTTGCATCGCGACATTACCGTGACACCGTCCAATGTCCAATCAATTTATTACAATGTCCATTAAATTAATGTCCGGTTTTACATAAAATTAATACTCAATTCTTTATTACATTCAACAATGTAGGCTTAGGTGGTAAAAATTTGGCTTCCAGGGACTGGGTTGTTCTAAAGAGATTCCGTGGACCCTGGCGCACAGGGGTGTAAAAGAACATTGGTGGGTTTTAGTCAGTAAAAGTCTGACACGTCATTCTGCAGCACAAGGACGTGTCAGACTGACCTCTTATTTGATGATTTCCCTTCTGCAAAAGAGGGCGGTCAATATTTGCCAAAAGATAATCTTGGACCCTGTTGGTCACAGAAAGAAAAGAAAGATAAGTGAAGAATAGGGCTTATCATTTACGTATCTGCCTTACAATTCACACACTTTTCACTTCACTTTTCAAGACATTGTCGACGTCGCCTTCGGGTTGTGAAGGTCAGACGGCAGTCGCTTTACGGAAAATGTCGAAGTTTAGTCATATCAGCAGTTAGACTGGTAAAGCGGACCCCAGACTCCAAAGCTGAAAAAAAAAGCTACGGATGTGACTGGGATTAACGCTGAGATGATGATGACTTTTCAAGACTTTGTCTGGTGGGTGGGTGGTAACCGGCAGCCGATGTTATGGCCTACCACCGAGAAATAATGTATTTATCTATGCTCTTAACAACAAATACTAAAAACAATTTTTATTTTTTTTATTTTTTGGATAATGATACAGACCCAGACTCGCACACGATTTATTCTTTATAGTTATTTGTAGTTATTGGTATACCTCATCATCATCTCAGCGTTAATCCCAGTCGCATCCATAGCTTTTCAGCTTTGGAGTCTAGGGTCCGCTTTACCAGTCTAACTGTTGATTTTGGCTAAACTTCGATATTTTCCGTGAAGCGACTGCCGTCTGACGTTCACAACCCGAAGGCGATATCTAAGCATTGCAGTTAAGCCAATTGTTAAACTTTTGAGGGCTCCAACAAGCCGTAACGACTGCCACTAGATGTTCGTATGGCAACCGGGACCAACGGCTTAACGTGCTTTCCGAGGCACGACCAGACCAGTGCAAATATTCATATTCATGCATACAAATATATGCACTATGCGGGGATCGAACCCGCGCCCCCTTGCGCAATGGCCGCGTTTGCTACCGTAGTGGTAGTTATTGGTATGCCTACACAAAATAATTCAAGGTACACATTACACAGGTGCTATAACATTGAACTTCATAACAATAAAGAGACACAATGTCTTCATAAATATTTTAACCTCCATTTGAAACCTTCATCGTAAACAAGCTCGCGTGACGTCATCCAACGCATTGAGAATAGATTATAATACTGTTTATTATGTACACCGTGTAAATAACAGAACATAAATATAAAGATTTTACAAAGAGTGACACGATGAGCTAAGAGTAATCTTTTATAGACAACCTTGTAATTAATCCTTCTCGTCATTTACAAACGATGCAGATTTTATCTGTTTTTAACCGACTTCAAAAAAAGGAGGTTATCAATTCATCCCGTATGTATGTAAGCCAAATTTCAAGTGTATGTATGTATGTATGTTTTTATATTTGTGCGCGCATATTTCCGGAACTACAAGTTCGATTTAAGTAATTCTTTTTTTGTTGTAGGTACCTACTATGTATTGTTCAGCTTAGGGAATACTAAAAGTTTCATCAAAATCGGTTTAGTAGTTTCTGAGATTGGGATTTTTTCGTATTGATGAGAACATATTCTAACATGGGTATGACTGCCACTATTGATACTCATATTAATAGTGGCACTGAAAATTACTCTTTTTTCACCTCAGTGAAAAAAGAGTAATTTTCAAATTTCTACTAAGACACTGGAAAGCATGAAATAAAAACATTTTACAAAAAAATTGAAACCGACTTCAAAACAACACTTAAAAGGAAAGAAATAACATTACTTGTGTTATGGCTCTAGAAGTCAGTGGCGAGTAGTGTTGCCCAAATTCAGTCTTGGTCTTGCAGTCTTGGTCTTGTTCTTGCGTTTTTGCAAGACCAAGACCAAGAACAAGACCGCGTATTTTTAGCAAGACCAAGACCAAGACTGACCGTGCAAGACTTGAGCAAGAACAAGACATAGCCTGCAAGACTCTTGCGTCTTGCAGCTAGGACTTAGCGCTATTTCACTGAGTAGTTAGGTGTAACAGTTCGGTGTATAGGTAGGTAGGTACGCTTAGGAATTCTATGAGACGCAAAAAACTGTATCAAAGAATATGAAAAACTGGACCTATGCACATTACGACTAATACCATATACATAGCGAATAAAAAAATATCTATTAAAATCAAACTGAGTGCATGCATAGTTATGTTTTAACCATCGGCACTTTGATAATGCGGCATCAAAGGTTTTGTACTTACTTCTCAAAGAAATTTGCCGCTTTTCGGAAGTACATGGTTATGATACACGCGCCGGCGGCTTCTTTTGAAATCTAAAACAATCGTTGCCGCCACGCCGAAATCATAACATTTGACACTATTTGATTGCCGCCATAGGGCGTAGGTATACTCATGCAAAATAATTTCGAATTTTAAGAGTACCTACAGGTGTTCTAAAGGATAAATAAGTTTCAGAGTGCTTAGAATGAAAATGAATACATTATACTGATCACGCAAGTAGTATTATGATTAGGATAAAATGGTAAGGATAGGTAGTAGATGTCATATTAATTCATTCTAGTAAGTATATATTATAATATTGATTACTTATATGGTTTTAAACTAATTACTTAGGTACTATTATTGTACATTTAGTCATTATATTTCTTAAGTTTTTACAAGAAAAAATACCAAAAAATTGTTCAAATATGACCCGTTTAATAAATATTGTAGCCACTTTTAAATATACTTGAAACGTGTAAAAAAATTCTACAAAAATTTGTTTTTTTACATGTTTTAGCAAATGTAAGCTTATAAATCATAAATGTATATCTATTGAGAAACAGTTAATTCCATGGAAAACGCCATATAGGTCAGTTGATTTTTCGAATTTCTTATCAAATCTTCAGTTATTTATTAATCTGCTTGATCTTTACTATGGCTATGTTAATTCAAGCTCACAATGTTCCAATTCTAATACGTTTTTCTAAGATTTAAAGTAAACTTTAATAAATAGTAATAACTAATAGGTAATTGCAAGACTTGCAAGACTCTTGCTGCAAGACCAAGACCAAGACCAAGACTGGGAGCGCAAGACCAAGACCAAGACCAAGACCAGGTGTATTGGTGCAAGACCAAGACCAAGACTGGCTAAGTCTCGTCTTGTTCTTGCATTTGGGCAACACTAGTGGCGAGCTATACAACAGAAACTTCGAGACACCGACTTCTAGAGCCATAACAAAAGTAAAATTATTTTTTTCCTTTTCCTGTTGTTTTGAAGTCGGTTTCATTTTTTTTTACATAGGTACTTAAAATGTTTTTAAGTATATAAAAAAATGTTTGAATCTACGACACTGATTCCAATGTCTTTTGACCGATTAACATACTATAACTGTCAATTTTAAATATTTTGAAGTATATTGCTAATCTATTATTGCATAATTTTTTAAAATGTATCTACTTAACAACGTAAATAACGCAATGAATGTTGTTGAACTGTCAAAATTAAACCCATTGCTATTGATAGTGTATTTATTTTTATTTTACACTGGGTGTTGTATACAACGTGTAACAAAAAGGGTATATATACATACCAAGAGCAAGGCATCTTTAGATGATATTAAACGATATCGGACGGGTTTCAACTCAAAATAAAATACTCAAAAAATTGGTACCAAATTTTCGGTTTCGTGTATTTCTTAAAATCAAATCATAAAAACGTGGCAGCACACTACATACGTTAATAACTACTCGTTACCCGTCACGTTACTTGCCAAAATCAGATAAATGTCTTCAATATATCTGTGAGACTAGTATGATAGTAGCCTATCACAGGCGGTGTTTTTCCTCATAACTTCCTAACATAAAGAGATAGGATTAAAAAACCCTTCCAATATCGTTTGATATCATGTAAAGATGCCATGCCTTTGTTATGTATATACCCTTTATGTTACACGTTGTATAAACTAGTGCTTGACCGCAGTTCCGGCTGATGGTAAGCAGTGATGCAATCGTTGATGGTAAAGCGCACTAGTTTATTAAGACTATATTCACTCAAAGATACAGAGTGAATAGGTAGGAAGACGGCCGTTATCGAGGTGATTAAACCCAACAACACGACCAACGATGCTGCGCCAGAGGGAGATTGATGTAGAGACCCTCCACGACCAAACTCCCGACACAACAACATTTGGCGCATCGTACCCGGCATACATCGCAACACAACTGCTCAGACCCGTCCTCCATACAGCTTCACCAGACATCATGCCTGAACACGACGAATCGCGACTTTTTTTTTTACATATTATAAACCAGCGCTTGACCGCAATCCTGCCTGATGGTAAGCAGTGACGCAATCGTTGATGGTAAAGCGCACTAGTTTATTAAGAGCCTATTCACTCTAGCCTTGAAGACACTCAAATTGTAGTCGGACGGAAACACCGCCGCTGGCAAATTGTTCCAGTCCCTCGATGCACGCGGTATACAGGAGGAGGCGAAACGCTTCGTCCGGATCGTAGTGGTGTTAACAACGTAATTGTGGAAACCAGCCGTACGACGCTTTCGATAAATAGATCGTTTGGAAATTGGTATCGCGTGAAAATTAATATAATTAATCGTTTTTAGTACATACTAACTACATGTTATCAGTCCTTTAGATACTAGATATTAATTTATAGATACGAAGTTGTTTATCATACTTATCATTATTATCTTAAGAATGTGTTTGTTATTATAACCCGCACTAACATTGTTATAGTAATTTACCTACCGAGTAACAACTCTATGTACCTATGTTACGTATATCTAATTATCTATTTTTTGTTTACAGGTAAATCATACAAAAACACGTCAATGTTATTCTAGTTTAATGGTAAGTAATACCACAGTATAAAAATCTACAGTAAGTCATTGACAGTCTCCGTGGCGTAGCGGTAGCGAACGCGGCCGCTGCGCAAGGAGGCGCGGATTCAATCCCCGCGCAGTGCAAATATTTGTATCATCGTCAACCTTTTTATCGTCCCACTGTTGGGCACAGGTCTCCTCTCATACAGAGAAGGATTGAGCGTAATCACCACGCTTGCTCAATGCGGGTTGGCGATTTCAGACTTATAAAGTCCAGGTTTCCTCAAGATGTTTTCCTTCACCTTCAGTCATTGGTGTCTAAGATATACTTAGAAAGTACATATAACTTAGAAAAGTTACATTGGTACTTGCCTGACCTGGAATCGAACCCGCGCACTCATACTTGAGAGGCTGGTGTTTTAACCACTAGGCCACCACGACTAATATTTGACGAATAATATTTGTATGCATGAATATGAATATTTGCACTGGTCTGGTCGTGCCGTGGAAAGCACGTTAAGCCGTTGGTCACGGTTGTCATACGAACATCAAATGGCAGTCGTTACGGGTTGTTGGAGCCCTCAAAAGTCCAACAATTGGTCTAACTGCAATGCTTCGATATCGTCTTCGGGTTGGGGCTCCGCCTCCGTGGGGTTCAGACGGCAGTCGCTTCACGGAAAATATCGAGCCAAAATCAGCAGTTAGACTGGTAAAGCGGACTCCAGACTCCAAAGCTGAAAAAGCTACGGATGCGACTGGGATTAACGCTGAGATGAAGAATACAGTAGCTCGTTAAAATACATATTTACAATATCTTAAACCTCTTTGGTAATACACAAATAAGAAATGCATAATATTGTTTATTTAAACACTAGCTTTCCGCCCGCGGCTTCGCCCGCGTGGAGTTCGGTTATATCGTTGTAAGAAAATGAAGTTCGCTTCTCGAGTTCGCTTTTTAGATTTCCCTCGGGAACATCAAATTTTTCCGGGATAAAGGGTAGCCTATGTTCTTTCTCAGGATCTAAAGATTCTATGTGCCAAATTTTATCAAAATCGGTTGAGAGGTTTAAGCGGGAAAGCGTAACAGACAGACAGACAGACAGAGTTACTTTCGCATTTATAATATTAGTATGGATTGTCTCACACTGCCGCCGTCTCAAACAGCCAGACAAACACAGATATACAAACACTGGATAAACGTCTTAACTAAAATATGAATATAACGAACCTAACCTTACTAGAGTTACAAAATACACTACTACTGGCAAATATAAAGCAGAACGCCTCCCAGCTAGATGGAACAACGTGGTTATGACCGACTGGTTGCAACAGCAGAAGGAGAGAATGTAGCGTAAGAGTGGCCTATGTCCAGCAGTGGACTGCGCTATTTGACTGTAGACTGACCTTCAAAACATTCAAATGTCATTTAAATCTAGGGTATTCTGGAGTTTCTATTTAAGAGAAAATGGGGGAACGCTTGGTTATTACCAGTGAGTCAATCACCTGGAGGATATGGTAAGCAAACAGTGGTGGTGTACCCGGTTTGGGTGGATGATGCACAGACGAGATTTCGTGGCGGCGATCTAACAATCGAACCTGGTCCAGATCATGGTACGGAGCGAAAAGCATAGGCCACTTTCTGTGGAGCAGTATTGCTGTTCCTGCGCCCTCGCGCTCCTAAATCATTACAGGAGACCCCATGGACACGCCCGGGACGGCAGCCGGAACCGCGGGTTCTTCGAAAGAAATTCCGTGCCCCTGGCACAGGTAAATAAAGGAACACAGGCAGGTTTTATTCAGTAAAAGTCTGACACGCCCTCCGCCTGAAGCGGGAGCAATCATTTGACAATTCCCCACTCAAAAAATAATAAAGAGCAGCAGAATTCAGACGATTTAATTATAATTATCAGTTTTCCTTAATTCCTCGTTCAGACCATTAAAAGAAAACATCTAATCTGTAGTAAAGATTCCCACTTACCCTGTGGCGTAACTACGGTCTAGTACCCCAGCCCAGGTCACATCGTGAGGTCATCCGATGAAAGTAAGATGGCGTATTAAAGTACTGTCCCTGTCACGGATCCGACCCACTTCTAACGGCATGATTCTACGACGACACGGCAAGCTAAAATTAACCTGACGACGGAAAAGTACTGAAAAGCAGGAAACAAAAAAGTAACTGACAATGTAACCACCAAACACCTACCCTCTTATCACAAAACGAGATTTAACTTTAGTTCTAGATTTAACCTAATTTAACTAACCGAATTTTATTCAGGTTAAGTCAATTTAAGTCGTGGTGGCCTAGTTTTTAAAACACCAGCCTCTCAAGTATGAGTGTGCGGGTTCGATTCCAGGTCAGGCAAGTACCAATGTAACTTTTCTAAAGTTATATGTACATACTTTCTAAGTATATCTTGGACAACAATGACTGAAGGTGAAGGAAAACATCTTGAGGAAACCTGGACTTATAAGTCTGAAATCGCCAACCCGCATTGAGCAAGCGTAGTGATTACGCTCAATCCTTCTCTGTATGAGAGGAGACCTGTGCCCAGCAGTGGGACGATAAAAGGTTGATGACAATGATGATAAATAAATAAATATACGGACAAATCACACAGATTGAGCTAGCCCCAAAGTAAGTTCGAGACTTGTGTTATGGGATACTACTCAACGATACTATATTTTATAATAGATACATATACAGACAAACATCCAAGACCCAGGCCAATTAGGAAAAGATCGCTTCCCATCACGACCTGGCCGGGGATCGAACCCGGGGCCTCCACGTCGCAGGCAGGCGTGTTGACCGCTGCGCCACGGAGACCGACACGACCGATGTTAAGTCAATTTTATAATACTGTCATTTTAAAAGAGTGTCCATGGAGTTTCTTGCACGTTCTTCTCCATAGAGATCTACGCTTTGGAACGTGCAATTTATCTTCACTTTTCTTGGACCGACCGACATTGACTATTCAAAAGTACCAAGTGATGGTTAATTTGAAATAAACAATTTTAATTTGATTGATTTTATTTGATTTGATAGATATAAAGAACTGCATTTCTATACCTAATGGTATACATAGGTGCATAATTCAATAACCGTTTAGGTGGTCTAAACCCAGTTTAAACCTGATCTAAATAAAATCCATGTTTTGTAATAAGTGAGATACATTCTAGCAGCCCATGGTAACGGAAATAACTAAAAAATTGGCGATCGAGAGCGATTGAAATAAATTCAGTCGACCTTTCCTTTTATCAAACCTACGGCAAATCGATTTTAACAATCATAATGCGCCTTTGTTTCTGGATGAGAATCTTACGCTGGAATATCGATTTCCAATTTTGACCAAGACCATACCAACGGTGACCAGTTACCAACAGTTGTGCAATATACACATTGAAAACTGTGTCTTCTAAAGCCTTGTCCACTAAGCATTAGGCAATGTCTATCCTGCATTGAAAGAACGAGCATTAATCAGCGCGTGCGCACTGTGTGCTGTAAGTGCGTATTGGCAACTGCAGACCATTAATTCTGATTACCTCACGACATTTTCTTACAAGTTACTTAGCTAACATACCAATACATCACTCCCCAATCCCCGAAGTGTTAGGCAACTGACGAAACGGACGTGTACTACAGTAGTGGTACATACATTGACAGAGATCCATACTGATATTATAAATGCGAAAGTAACTCTGTCTGTCTGTCTGTCTGTCTGTCTGTCTGTCTGTCTGTCTGTCTGTCTGTCTGTTACGCTTTCCCGCTTAAACCTCTCAACCGATTTTGATGAAATTTGGCACAGACAATCTTTAGACCCTGAGAAAGAACATAGGCTACCTTTTATCCCGGAAAAAATTGATATTCCCGAGGGAAATCTAAAATGCGCGATATAACCGAACTCCACGCGGGCGAAGCCGCGGGCGGAAAGCTAGTGTTCTAATAATATTCATTAATAGTAGCTGTAGAAATAAGTTTCTGCCATTTTTAAAGAAAGAAAGAAATATTTTTATTCCGCACAAACAAAACGCACGTTACAACTAGATACCATAAAATATACAATATTAATAAAAAATAAAAAGAAAAAAGTACATAGAAAAAAATATCACCAAAAGTCTCGTACTATATATGCAAACTACTAAAACTACAATTTGTTGTCAAAGCCAGGGCCATAGACAGCTCAAATTATTTGACAATTGACAATTAGATCCGGCTGTCATCTGTTTTAGGGTTCCGTGGCCAAATGGCAAAAAACGGAACCCTTATAGATTCGTCGAATAAATATTGGGGGCTCCCCATACTTAGAACTAAAACTCCAAAAAATTTTTTTCATCAAACATATACGTCTGGGGTATCTATGGATAGGTCTTCAAAAATGATATCGAGGTTTCGAAAACACTTTTTTTCTAAACCGAATAGTTTGCGTGACAGACGCTTCCAAAGGGCAAAAAAGTTGTTAACGTTGTATAAAAAACATAGCGGCCCCTCCGCCCAAACGGCTGGTACCGCCGCAAATGCGACGGCTGTATGGATAGATGAATGTTTGTTACTCTTTCATGCAAAACTATTAAATGGTTTTGGGTGAAATTTGGAACACAGATAGTTTATAACCAGGAATAACACGTAATACTTTTAATCCCGATTGTGTTCGTCAAAAGATCGCGGCCATGACTCGCTAGCTTGCCAGTTCGAATGGAAGTGCGCTCGCCACGTCGTTCGACTGTGGGCGGAAGAACGCAGTCCAACTATGGCCGCGTTCCGTTTTCTTTATGTTTTAGGCAACGTTCACCGCCATAAATCCAAAAATCAGAGGAGATATTCAACACCGATAATCCCAGGGGATCGAAACTTACCCGGGTGAAACCACGATACGCAGCTAATATTATGCAATAATGGCTTTGCCGATAAAACTAGGCTACAGCACACAGATCTTTAGGCGCCTTTCACAAGACAACGTCTTGTTGCGCCGGCACCGTTCTCAGGAAAATGTCTTGGTTTTCCGCGCACGTTGGGAAACTGTTACTAAAACTTATACACTATTTTCCACACACGTTGGGAAACTTTTAATAAATCTAATACACTGTACAGTTGTGGGAATAAGGAAAATTATTTGTTCGAATAGTTTTATTTTATAGTGCTCTAGTGTTCATAATCTCAGATAATTTACATTCCATGAACTCCTAATCGATTATCAACTTTAATGAAATGTATTCTAAGTAGAGTTTTGAGTGACCATTAATAACAAAAAAGTCCTGTTGTTGAGATACTTATTGCATCGGGCGTATGAAGAAGGTCACAGGGGCAAGGCTTAGAGCTGATCCCGATAGAGTTGACGTTGTTCTAGAAAATCCTTCAACCAGTACCAGGTCGATTAGTCAGCGAACAGGAACTCCACATGTGAGTGTCCACAAAATATTACAATCTTATGGGTATTGGTATCTTGAAAACCACCAAAAATGGCTGAGCACACATGGGGGTTTAATAGATAGGGAAGGTATTCCCCTATCATCCTGCATCAGCTTGACATTTTTCAAGAAACACCTTATACCACTACATAGTATAAAACAAAGTCGCTTTCTCTTTCCCTATGTCTGTAAGTATGCTTAAATCTTTAAAACTACGCAACGGATTTTGATGCGTTTTTTTTTTAATGGATACTTATAGTGATTGAATAGGATAGTTTCTAGGTATAATAACATCCATTAAATAGTGGAGAAATACTGTTATGAGTATATTTGAGGTTTCTAATCTAATTTCGTAAATAATTACATTTTTCCGCTTGCATTGCAATCGAAGATATTGCAGATTTAAAAATTGCGGGACGTAGCATTTGCGGCGGTACTGACCGGCCGGGGGGGCGCGAGCTGCTGCCTACTATATTTTTATATGTGACGGAGTCACCGACGGCGGAGTGGTAGGGTCGCCAGCATCTTGGTGTGGTGGTACGGGTTCCATTTCGTAGCTGTTCCTTGGTCCGCGTCTCGATGCAAAGTGCCCGTTCGAAGAACCCCACTTTCCAAAGCGACTCTATCCATGTGCCGCCATCACAAAATAACGTCACAAGCGTTTGCCTCTCTACTACATACATACGTAAATCAAATCAGCAACCTCTATTAAAATTATACCGACGATCTCCGACATATACAACATTCACAGTTTTTCTGTTGTGTATTTAGTATTAACATTGCACCCGTGTGAAGCCAGGGCGGGTCGCTAGTATAGTATATAATCCTCAACGCAATGCCAAGTAAATGGTACTATTAACGCCTATTAATCTGAGCATGCGACGGTAAGTCAAAACAGCTAATTTTATTCATTAAAACATTAGCATTCAAGTTAGATGGAGTGTCGTTTGATGGTCTTTATACCGGTTGAGCCACATAATTATATTACGGAGGTCTACCTTAGTTCAAAGCACGTCTCGATACCACTAGTTATTGGAGTACTAGTTCTACGAGTATAAAATATATTGATCCCCCATCGCATCGCATCGCCTGCCCCCGCTTTACTTAATTTTTTGCTTGATGTTCTTTTCGTTGTTTTTTTTTTTCAAGTATGTTGGTCCCGTAAGGCGTCATGTTACGTAACAGACTTTCGCCAGGATAAGGGTTATCAACCGCTAAAATATTTTTTAATACTTCTTGAGTTGTTTAGGGGTATTACATACAGTATGTAAAGAAAACCCTGTGCGATCCTTGAAGGTATTTTTAGGTATCCATAACTGATTCTAGTCATCATCATCATCCCAGCGTTAATCCCAGTCGCATCCGAAGCCTTTTCAGCTTTGGAGGCTGGGGTCCGCTTTACCAGTCCAACTGCTGATATGGCTAAACTTCGACATTTTCCGTGAAGCGACTGCCGTCTGATCTCCACAACCCAAAGGCGACATCGAAGCATTGCAGTTAGACCAATTGTTGGACTTTTGAGGGCTCCGACAACCCGTAACGACTGCCACTAGATGTTCGTATGGCAACCGGGACCAACGGCTTAACGTGCTTTCCGAGGCACGACCAGGCCAGTGCAAATATTCATATTCATGCATACAAATACTTGCACTGTGCGGGGATCGAACCCGCGCCATCTTGCGCAGCGGCCGCGTCCGCTACCGCTACGCCACGGAGACTGTCCGATAACTGATTCTAGTAATGCCCACAAAGCCGGGCTTAACTTTCCCAAAAAAATAAATATTATACAAAAAATCCCAATAATAAAATAAATATTATTTCGAAAAAGCAAGGTAACTTAATAGCTATACATATATGCGCGGGCGAAGGGGGGAGACCACGCAGCTCGTGGTCTCATCACTCAATAGATACTGCCTAATACAGTGTTGTCACTTTTAAAAAAAATACCAAATTTTGGGAAAGTTGGAATTAACTCGCGGAAAAAAAAATTGTTTCAAAATTCATTGGCATTGTTATTACGATAATGATGTAAAATGTTTCATATTTTATTTGGTCACGGATTTTCTTTACATATTATACAATATGTAAAGAAAACCCTGTCCGACCCATAAGGATAATAAAGGTTAGGTAAACACTTGACCAAATATAATATAAAATTTTACATAATCATCATAGTAACAATACTAATGAATTTTGAAATAATCCTTTTTTCCCGGGAATTAATTCCAATTTCCCCGAAATTTGGTAATTTTTAAAACAGTGACAACACCGGTATTATTATAAGCGAATAGCGACGCGACCACGTCACAGGTGCCGCGTGCCCTGCCCCCCGCCCCCCGCCCTGCGCCCGCGGAAGGGGTTGCATAACGCACATGTATTAAGTTACCTCTTTTTGCGAAATAATATTTATTTTTTTAGGGGGATTTTTTTTAAAGTTTAGTCTGTCTTTGTGGGCATTAGTAGAATCAGTTATCGATACCTAACAATACCTTAACGGATCGGACAGGGTTTTCTTTACATATTGTATATACTTCAAAATTCAAAACAAAAGAGTGAATAGGCTCTTAATAAACTAACGCTCTACCCCAACAACGATTGCATCACTACTTACCATCAGACGGGATTGCGGTCATGCACTAGTTTAAAAATTAAAAAAAAGAAAGTGTGCCCTCGGTAGACACTAATCACAAATTTTTATTGTAACGCATAATGTTACGTTTGCTCACACTGTACCCTATAATGTAACTATAAACGCAAACTGTATAGTTATGGTAATGCGATATGGTATCGCGAGGCTGTAGTTTGAAAATCGAAAGTAGACTACATGTTGCGAACGAGACTGTCTGTGTACAGTTGAGAGAAAAAGTGCTAGCTAATTGATTGAGCGAATTTATTTTGAGGATATTTTTATTTAGTTTGGGGCCAATGCGAAATCTCTATAATCTTTTGAGCAATAACGTTTATTGTTATTATAAGTTTCATTTTTTTTAAGAAGAAGTATAAATTATAATAGAACAATAAGTCTGAAATCGCCAACCCGCATTGAGCAAGCGTGGTGATTACGCTCAATCCTTCTCTGTATGAGAGGAGACCTGTGCCCAATAATGGGACGATGAAAAGGTTGATGATGATAAATTATAATAGAACTACATTTTAAATAATGGAATCATGCTGTGACCACCCACCAGACAAAGTCTTGCCGCCAAGCGATTCGTCGTGGCATGTTGTCTGGTGAAGCCGTACGGAGGACGGGTCTGAGCAGTTGTGTTGCGATATATGGCGGGTACGATGCGCCAAATGTTGTTGTCTCGGGAGTTTGGTCGTGGAGAGTCTCCACATCAATCTCCCTCTAGCGCAGCATCGTTTGGTCGTGTTGGTCTTGGGTTTAACATTGAATCACCTCGCTCAACTGCCGTCATCCTTCCTATTCCTAAGTTTTTTAAGTGAATAGGCTTAATAAACTAGTGCGCTTTACATTCAACGATTGCATCACTGCTTACCATCAGGCGGGATTGCAGTCAAGCACTAGTTTATAATTAAAAAAAAAAAAAAAAAAATGTGTACCTAAAACATGCGTTACTCTTCTTCTTTCTTTTCGTGTTTTCTTTTCAAATACCAAAACAAAGTTTTTTTTTACTTTAATTGGTGTATTTAATTATGTTATTGTTTTATACTAATGATCGACATGATAGTGTTTAAGTATTTATTATTTATCGACCTGGAAAAGTAGGATTACTTAATAAAAATTATGATGACAATATATAAAGAGACTACCGAAAAAACAAGAATCCCGAGAGTTACTTATAAAGACCCGGTTTATGAATCGATGTCAGACAGAGTGATATGCTTAACAACCTTCCAAATACGGAAGGTAGGCAGACATGTTGCATAATGTCGCTTTTTGTACTCTCCATATTTGGTTTAATGAGTTTTTATCTTTTTAAATGCTAAGTATTTCAAAAGAGAGCGAAAGTATTCAACCTCTGAAATAAAGACTGCCTCCTTAATCATTGGACTTAAAAAATTGGGAGAATTATGGACAGTTTGTGAACAGATGAATCGGCGCCA
Organism: Sesamia nonagrioides; assembly: GCA_017933935.1. Taxonomy (NCBI): domain Eukaryota; kingdom Metazoa; phylum Arthropoda; class Insecta; order Lepidoptera; family Noctuidae; genus Sesamia; species Sesamia nonagrioides. The sequence continues at coordinate 643,970 of JADWQK010000022.1, forward strand.
AATTCTTATACAAGATGGATTCTTATACAGTTGAGTTTGTTTGTTTGTTTGTTCCGCTTTCACGCCGTAGCTACTGAACCGATTACTTTGGAATTTTGCAGACATAAAGTTAGAAGTCCGTATTAAATAATAGGATACTTTTATCCCGAAAAAATTTGATATTCCCGAGGGAAATCTAAAAAGCGCGATATAACCGAACTCTACGCGGGCGAAGCCGCGGACGGCAAGCTAGTACGACTATAAATTGAACATCGTATATCTAATGATGATTCCAGTCTGCATACGAAAACCCTTTCAAATGTATTCCATGGTTTAATCACTACAGCTAGTCAAAGAATATCTACAATTTCTTTTGGTTTGGTTTAAAAATAAATAAGTAAATAATGTCTAGACATAAAATAATAAATATATTGTATATAATAAACAATAAATAGGTTCATGAATTTCAACTACATGAGTAGTGTCCGACGTAGGAGCACAACAATTGTAATGCATTAGTAAAGAAAATACACAATGTAATGTAAGTATGTAATCAAAGGCGCGGACCACCAAGTCCGCGGAAGTAATGTAAGGCAGGAGTGTGGTTTTAGCCGGTAAGAGTCCGGCACTGCCCAGACTGGCTCACCAGTGAGGCAGCCTTGGCTTCCATGAGGACTTCCCACTCCTGCCAAAAAAAAAAAAAACTACATAAATTCCACGTCAAATATACAAATGTCATTTATTATAAACTTTCATGCGTAATATTGATATGTATTATCTCCACATTGTATTTTTGAAAGCTTTTCGAAAGCTATAACTTCACGGTCTATCTGTACCTCCTTTTATAGAAATCTCTCATAAGGTTTAGACCAGTTAGGCTGAGCTTTGCATAACTCCGAGTAATCTATTTGCAAATAATCGCTAAGTACCGGATTAGGCGATAACAGTAACTTATTACTTACACCGATTTGAATATTTAAATACAGTATACAGGCCCGTCTGTAGTCAGACTGTAAATGTTTTTTTTTTTTTTTTTTATATTAAAACAACCGGCCAAGTGTGTGTCGAGTCGAACTCACGCACAAAGGGTTCTAAAACTACTTACTAAATCTCGTTCAAAACAATTTTCGTTGGTAGCTTTTTTGGTAACGTACATCATATGTTTTTTTTTTTAGATTTTTGATATTCTTATTTTAGAAGTTAGAGGGGGGGACCAACTTTTTTCCACTTTGGAAGCGTCTGTCACGCAAACTATTCGGTTTAGAAAAAAATATATTTTAGAAACCTCGATATCATTTTTGAAGACCTATCCATAGATAACCCACACGTATGGGTTTAATGAAAAAAAAATTGAGTTTCAGTTCTAAGTATGGGGAGCCCCCAATATTTTCTTTTTATTTTTGCATCAAAATCTTAATGCGGTTCACAGAATACATCTACCTATCAAGTTTCAAGAGTATAGCTCTCATAGTTTCGGAAAAAAATGGCTGTGACATACGAACGGACAGACGGACAGACAGACATGACGAATCTATAAGGGTTCCGTTTTTTGCCATTTGGCTATGGAACCCTAAAAAAACGTGCCTTATTTAATTGCATAGGTAAGTATATAATCTTCCCCTTTATTCATAAACGTTTCTCAGTCTTAAGTAATGATGACTGATGAGTGACTGTTTAGCCATACAGATATTGATTGATTGCTTGATTAATTGATAACAAAGTGACACAACGGAGAGTAAATAAAGACAGAATAGTATTTTCTTTTTCTATTCTTAATTGTAATTTGACTAATCTCGTTGCTTCAACATAACTGAAACTGAATGAAGACACCACTTATATTAACTTTATACCTGTAATATTTATCATAAGTTAAGTAATTAAGATAAATTTTCAAGTAAAAGTTGGTTGGTTGGTGGTTTGGTCGTACCTCGGAAAGCACGTTAAGCCGTTGGTCCTGGTTGCCATACGAACATCTAATGGCGGTCGTTACGGGTTGTTGGAGCCCTCAAATGTCTAACAATTGGTCTAAATGCAATGCTTCAATATCGCCTTCGGGTTGTGGAGGTCAGACGGCAGTCGCTTCACGGAAAATATCAAAGTTTAGCGAAAATCAGCGGTTAGACTAATAAAGCGGACCCCAGACTCCAAAGCTGAGAAAAGCTTCGGACGCGACTGGGATTAACGCTGAGATGTTGATGATGATTCAAGTATAAGTTCAGTTACAATTCTTAATAAATAGTCATTAATTAACGTTCTATGTGATCACCTATTTCTGAGCCAGCTGGTAAACCTTTGGCGACCATACAGTCGCCACTTACAAAAGCTTACACAAGTTTAAGACTGTTGTAATCTATAGTACATGAGATATATTATACATAGAAGATGTTGAAGTACTTAAATAAAAATAAAAAAAAAAAACGTTATAACTTCACATGTCGACTGTACACTAAAACAAACAGACCTCAGTGAAAGTGTTGACCATTGTGTACGCACGACAGCGTCCATGCGACCATTGTGTGACCATTTACTGAACATTACTGTCTTAATGTGACGAGCCAAACAATCAAAACAATACAAGCAAACTAAGAAATTAACGATGAATAATGCTTCTCTTATAAAGTCAAATTATGCAACCATATTGCGACGCTGTCCGAAAGTCGCTCGGTGGTACTTAGGCCATAACATCGGCTGTCGGCAGAAGTTATGACCTACCGGACAAAGTCATGCCGCCAAGCGATTCGTCGTGTTCGGTGATGTCTGGTGCAGCCGTACGGAGGACGGGTCTGAGCAGTTATGTTGCGATGGGCACGGTGCGCCAAATGTTGTTGTGACGGGAGTTTGGTCGTGGAGGGTCTCTAGATCAATCCCCTTCTGGCGCAGCATCGTTGGTCGTGTTGTTGGATTTAACATTGCATCACTTCGCTCAACTGCCGTCTTCCTTCCTATTGACTCAGTGTTATTGAGCGAATATGCTCTTAATTAACTAGCGCACTTTACCATCAACGATTGCATCGCTGCTTACCATCAGGCGGGACTGCGGTCAAGCACTAGTTTAAGATTTATATAAAAATAAAAGATATAATTGCCAAAGGCTTGACAACTGTCTCACATAATATTGTTACGGGTTAGGGGTACTAAAAACGCCGGTTAAGGGTTACGAAGTTTATTGACGACGAGAGTACAGACGGTAGTAGGCGATGACAAGTAGAATGTCGCTGACGTTGCACCGAAGTCTTCTCTTACGTCCACGAAGTCCGTGTCGTAAACACACAATAACTCTACAGATGTTACTTCACGTAGTACTCACAGTTCTCGTTACAGTTGTCGCAGTAGGTATTCTCAAAGATCGCTTCTTAACTGTCGCTGTTTTCGTATCGCTAGTCGAGTGTAGACTGACTCTGCGCCGGCGTTACGGCGCTATATATAGGCCAGCTGATCGAACATTCCAGAATCCTCTAGACGTAATAATACAATAAAAAAAAAACCTACGATAATTCCCGGAAACGGGTTTCTAGAAATTTCGATGTCGACACTTTGTTGACAAAACTGTTGAGACCTGTACCATTCAATAGGCCATCCTAAGTCTAGCAATGCGTTTTTATATTGTGCCTAGAAAATGTCTAGATCTGGGGAAATAGGGCTTATAAATGACACACTGCATGTCACGCGATATTGAACCTTATGCCATCGACATAAGGTTCATTCGTAACAATATACAGTCGATAAATTTCTTAAAAAATCTCAGTCTTTCAATGTAAAGTTGGGTGAAGTGAGCTTTGGAATGAGCTGTCAATAGTGTCAATCCTTAGCATTAGTTGGAATGACAACTCAGTCTACGGATGGAGCAACAGTGTCCAGCAGAGGACCTCTATAGGCTGAAGAAGAAGTCTAAAACTAATACATACTTAATATAACCCGCGCAGATAAAGAAAAGATCTGAAAATGGCGGCGGATACTTATGGTACGGTTTACAAAACATGCCATTATTTAATCACAAACCAAAAACTAAGATAGTAAAATGTCAAATTTACGTTGTAAATATTGTTATTTACAACATAAATTTAACATTTTACTTGTTTGTTGTTGTATTTGTTTTTATTGTTGTTTTGTTGAGTTTGATTGTTCAAACTGAACAAAAACAACAATATCAACAACAAAATAACAGAGACTTTTGCGGAACAAAATTAACGATAACTCGGAGTGCGTCAAAGTAGCTTCAGTAGTTTGGAAAGCGAATCCTGAATTCCTGATCGATGTTTTTTTTTTGCATTTCTTTATCTGCGCGGGTTATATAAACATACCTACGCATTAATACAAAGTTCTAAAATATATGAATATGCAAATTCTCACAGTATAGAGGAAAGGTAATGCTCTTTTAATCGCAACGTATAAATAGAGAAATTGTATTTAAATCACGAATACTAGGCGGAAGTCAGCTCCACAGTCTTACAGCATGGATACAGAAAGAATAAGAACAGTAACTCGTTTGATCAGGATGAGACAACTTGTGTACAAACGTTCTTCTTCTTTTTTCAAGGTGAGATTCAACCTCAACTCTTCATCAATGGCCTCTGTGGAATAGATACCACAATTTTGCCAATAACACGTGTAACAAATTATAGAAATTCTTTGAAAATTTTGTTTCACAATAATGGCGGAAATCGCCAATGACAGTTGAAAAAGACGGCCGCGTGAACCGTCTATGAGGGAGGTTGAAGGCAAAGTCATGATATGGCCACTATGCTGCGATATTTCAATGATCTTTATGAATTATTTACTGAATGCACTTTTTACTACATAAATCACGCGCTTTTATTTAGTAAACGACAATATAAATAATATTAAAAGTACAGTAAAAAATGCGCGTGACACTCATCTTAGCTTTCCCGTCAAAACCCCGTCTACAACCATTACATCATTGATAAAGAAACTAGTAAAGTGTAGCCCTTTACATGTCATGTCAAAAACCGCAATTCATTCATTCTGTATCCATTCCTTTCATTCGTTCAACCCATGTTGCGCCGGTGTCTTCTCGTAACACTATTGTTCAAATACAAAGAGACGTATGTCACTCGTGTTACGTCTCGTTGAAAAATGCACGTAATTTGTTTGCTTGTCTGTTTGTGTGCTTGTTACGTAATTATTATGTAATTTGACTAATTATTGTGTGGGAACATCGTACAGCCTTGTAGTGATTTGTTTGCTGTGTGACTCGTATGCCGTTAGTTTGTAGAAAAATAGTTTCTTTGGAAGAATCTCTTTGACAAATTACCTTATTATACCATAGTCGTCATGTTAAAAAACCAGCTATAAATGAAGTACAGTTATCTCAAGAAATTCCAGGGACACACTTTTAAATTATTTTTTTATAAAAGTATTCAACTTCAACTCTTGATCAATGGTCTCTGTGGAATAGATACCACAATTTTGCCAATAACACGTGTAACAAATTACAGAAATTCTTTGAAAATTCTATTTCACAATAATGGCCGATATCGCCAATGACGGTTAAAAAACCCGGCCGCGTGACCGTCTATGAGGGAGGTTTGAGGCAAAGTCATGATGTGGCCGCTATACTAAGGTAATTCAATGTTTTTTTATGAATTATTTACTGAATGCACTTTTTACTACATAAATCACGCACTTTTATGTTGTAAACGACACTATTAATATTTTAAAAGTCCAATGAAAAATGAGCCTAACACTCACCTTAGCTTTCCCGTCAAAAAACCCATAAAAATATTAATGGTGAATTTCGTACAGGTGAAACCGATGTACAGACGACAGCATATCAAGCTACTACAATCTGTCAGATTTCTTTATTAGATTTTTAACTTTATCTCTAAAGCACCAAGGCTCAAGATTGAATGGGGATATTTGACAGTTTCGGGAGCTTGACCTGCTGTCATCCGAATTTACAAAATATTTACATGTTTTGATTGCATGGATCACCATTGTAGGAATCTGGTATAGGCTATTTATCAAAAACAGTAATAAGTGTTAAGAACAATGTATGGGAAACAGCCCAGTCAACAGATTGTTAGCAAAAATCAATGTGATTTGTGTCGGTGAAACATGTCAAAAACCTCAAATATCCCAATTAAGATTTTCTACGTACCACTTCAAAAATAACCTCAAAGCTTCATACCCCTTCTTCGCATTACAGGAATTGTTAATAAAAAATGAAATCTGCACCCTAGATATTGCATAGTACACGATTACTATCAATTTAAATAATTTTGAAGCATCGCTAATCCATTGCAACAAATATTTTAAAAATGTGTTTGCTCAACAACGTAAATAACGCAATGAATGTTGTTATACTGTCAAAATGAAACCCATTGCTAGTTGCTACTGATAGTGTGTTACGGAATTACCTTGCAGGTCCCGATAGCATCAATGTGATTGTTACCAAACGTTGTCAAATGATCGATGTAATATTGTAGAGGAGTGCAATGTTTTAACAGTCACCAGCTCGCTGGGAGAAAGTGCGAAACAATACACCTAAGGAATGAAATGATAATATTATGCGTCTTGTTGCGTATACGATGAATAATGGTGCAGTGAAGTATTTACAGAAATACTGTAGGTTGAAACCCAAACAGGCACCAATTTTTTAAAATCATTTCATAACCACTGCTCTAGAAACAGTGAAGAAGACGACTTGAAGACAACGGCTTGTCAATAATTCGAAAACACGTGATATTTAGGTACCAACCCGCACTGGCCCCTTGTGGTACCGGGCTTAGAATAGTACTATCCCATATCCTCCCGTGGGTGTCGTAAGCGGCGAACTCACACCAGGGAAGCGGGCAGCAGCGCTTCTCCTGTGGGATATCAAATTACTGCGATCCCCGACCCGCCGTGGGGATTGTGGCAAAGCCCCCAATGCCTTGGGGGAGGCCTTTGTCCAGCAGTGGCCCTCTTTAGACTGGAGAAGAAGAAGACTGGCCCCACTTAGTGGATTAAAGCCAGCGTCTTTTCCCTCCCAAAGGAAAGAGGCTTGAGTCCCAGGAATTCTTGTCACTGGATACTGTAAAGGAGCACGTTCTCTTAAATACTGTCAAGTCTTGCTAGCATTTAATCTGCCTAGGCAGATTTTTCCCGACCATATTGGGGTTGGCTTCCAGTCTGACCGGATTCAGCTGAATACCAGTTTTTGTATAAAGCGAATGCCTATCTGACCGTCGTTCATCTCAAACAGTGATATCATTTGAATTGTATGGAAAACGTTGTCTATGCCGCTTGTAGCAATAGCCGCCAAGGCGTCTCTCTGGTCTATGACACAAACCAATTATGACAGGTAATTAAGAAAGAGTGAAAATTGCATAGATAAGCATTTCCTTATGACGTTTTATGAAATATTTCCGTTTTTTATGACTAGAATTCTCGACAGTTGGGTGCGGCATCCTAATGAATCAGGAAGTTACGTAATGTACTGTTTTTATGCGCCTTTTAACTGTGCGCAAACATGTTAATACCACGGAGACAGTTGTATTTTTTTCTTCTTAGATTTTATTTTAATAAGGGCTGGATTTTCTAACGCCAGATAGTTTTCCTCTCGGAATAATTTTGACAGAATTGGTTTTTCATGAAGCCTCAAAAAGTTGTACTGAGATTCATAATCTTTGATTTTTTGACAGTTTTTCTATTAAAAAAAAAATACTAGTAAACCTCAATTTTATTCTACAAATACAATCATCTGTCGCTTGAACAATCAGTCCCAAATCTATTAAAGAAGAAATGGAATCTAACCTTTTTTTTATATTATCTTTATTTTTTATTATCGTTCTTGTTTAGACCAGTATTTATTACCTCACCACAACTAACAGTATTATAGCAAGTATTTTTTTTAAGTGAAAGCTTTATTTAACGACCTTGAGCACTTCTGTTGTATGGGGGAAAAGCATTGAATTCGCGTAAGCGTGACCGACCCTACAACATGATTGCTACAGCGAAATAAACTCTTTATTATAATCGTAAACTAGTGTTTGACCGCAAACCCGCCTGCAGTAATCCAATAGTTGATGGTAAAGCGCGCTAGTTTATTAATAGACTATTCACTAAAAAAAACTGAGTGAATAAGAAGGAAAACGGCAGTTTTGCGAGGTGATGCGATGTTAAACCCAGCAACAGGGCCAACGATGCTGCGCCAGAGGGAGATTGATCTGGAGACCATCCATAATAGCCTATTCACTCAAAAAAAAAACTGAGTGAATATGAAGGAAAACGGCAGTTGAGCGAGGTGATGCAATGGTAAACCCAGCAACAGGGCCAACGATGCTGCGCCAGAGGGAGATTGATCTGGAGACCATCCATAATAGCCTATTCACTCAAAAAAACCTGAGTGAATAGGAAGGAAAACGGCAGTTGAGCGAGGTGATGCAATGGTAAACCCAGCAACAGGGCCAACGATGCTGCGCCAGAGGGAGATTGATCTGGAGACCATCCATAATAGCCTATTCACTCAAAAAAAAAACTGAGTGAATATGAAGGAAAACGGCAGTTGAGCGAGGTGATGCAATGGTAAACCCAGCAACAGGGCCAACGATGCTGCGCCAGAGGAGATTGATCTGGAGACCATCCATAATAGCCTATTCACTCAAAAACCTGAGTGAATAGGAAGGAAAACGGCAGTTGAGCGAGGTGATGCAATGGTAAACCCAGCAACAGGGCCAACGATGCTGCGCCAGAGGAGATTGATCTGGAGACCATCCATAATAGCCTATTCACTCAAAAAAAAAACTGAGTGAATATGAAGGAAAACGGCAGTTGAGCGAGGTGATGCAATGGTAAACCCAGCAACAGGGCCAACGATGCTGCGCCAGAGGGAGATTGATCTGGAGACCATCCATAATAGCCTATTCACTCAAAATAAACTGAGTGAATATGAAGGGAAACGGCAGTTGAGCGAGGTGATGCAATGTTAAACCCAGCAACAGGGCCAACGATGCTGCGCCAGAGGGAGATTGATCTGGAGACTATCCATAATAGCCTATTCACTCAAAATAAACTAAGTGAATAGGAATGAAAACGGCAGTTGAGCGAGGTGATGCAATGTTAAACCCAACAACACGACCAACGATGCTGTGCCAGAGGGAGATTGATCTGGAGAATATCCACGACTAAACTCTCGACACAACAACATTTGGTGCATCGTACCCCGGTACCCCGCCCACATTGAATGCAACACAACTGCTCAGACCCGTCCTCCGTACGGTTTCACCAGACATCATGCACACTGTATGTATACATATGTTCTGTATGTATAGTGTAAACAATAATACATTATGGATTGCGTCACCGCTTCGACCTAAAAGGGCATCCCCTGTGGGGTACGGACCTCGGCTTAGAACGTCACAGGATGTGAGCAACAAGTACGGTAAGAGTAATTATTATAATTGCGTGGCTGCCTGATGGGATCCACCGTGAATAAAAAGACGTATTTATATGTAATTTTATCAAAAATCCTTCCTTAGTGCTCACCTTTGTTATAAGACTCTTGGACAAGATTTCATACTTCCTAGACGCAGGGTGTCTGTTAGTGGATTTATTTACTCAAAATAAAGAAAAGATAGAAATTTTAACAAACGTATGGATGAGCACTGCTTTCCTAGCTAGGTTACGGCACCCTATGTTAAGGAGAAATAAAACAGACAAAAATAATCTTCCTTCTGCTGTCAAGCAAGCAGCGGTGGTATATTCGAATAGCAACGCACCATTTCAAATCAGGAACACGCCAACCAATAAAAAAAAAGAAAACACCTGGGAACTGTTAGCAAGCTCATAAACAAAGTCTTGTTTCAATTACCTTTTTTTAATTTGCAACGCCAAACAACGTCCTAACATTGAGTCTATCCGGCCTCTCTATTTATGTTAGCTGTCATGATTTCAAACATAACTCGAGTTAACGCAAAGAGTAGTTTTAAATTTGAATACAAACACCATTTCTACTTACTAACTAGAACCAGACGTTGTCTGTCTGCTTCCCATTAATAATAATTTCATCCTAGATACATGCCCGTTAGAATTTAATTCTGTAAATAAATTACTAGCTTTGGCGTGAGAATCTTGTTATGTAGTATGTTTTCATCATTTTAGTTCTTGAAGTTTATGCTAGCTTGTTGTGGGCAGAATGATGGTTGTTGCGTTTGCCTTCCAAGATTGAAATAGAAGAAAATTACACATTTTCACTGTTTTAAATAGTAAGTAGGTATAAAGTCATTGTTAAACTGTTTTTAGATCAATCGAAAAGGAGAGAGCGTGACGCTAGTTCCAAAAATAAGTTCATCTACATTAATAATTTAAATTAAGAATTTCAGATTATTTTTAATGTTATGGAAACAACTGAATGTTATACTGGACAAAGTTCAAATTTGTTACAAATGGTCACTTAAAAACAACTTAGAATATTATATTTCACTAAAGTAGATAACTCTGACGATGGCATGCCGATTATCTGGCACTATTAACAGTGCTGCTGTTCGTATAAAATTTCAAATATTTTAGCGCCAAAAGACAAATAGAAAATGCGCGCTATTTTTCACATTTCGAACTGTCACTTTTGAACTTTCGCCATGCGTTCCAATACACGTATCATATTACAATATACTTAAAAGTATATAAAACCTATTATTCAAACTCACAATTTGTAACAAAAAATAAATCGTTCATGGACCATGCCCGCTTGTCACAATAATAGGAAAGAAAGTGAATTACAAATTGAAAAGGAAAGTACGGACGTGATATATAAGGAAATCATTGAATATTCTCGATTATGACCGGTTCAATCGATTGAAATATGATTTATAAATATGGCAGGTATTAAACGATGTGTGTAGTGAACTTCGTTCATTCGTTTCATTTTTAAATTGGATTTCTAGTAAGTATATTCAAATGCCGTCAAATGATAACTCCGCAATAAGTGACCTAGGATCTTTTGGTGCCCAAATGCCCAAGTGACATTGACATTTACGAAAATTTATTGATAAAAACCAGATTTGACTATTACAAACCAAAAGCTTAAAAAAACTAAAATCGCCAAAAAATTAACTTTTATTTTACTTGCCTTATTAATTTTCAGTGGTCAAATCTTGCAACTTTGAAAGTCGAACTTAATTTGCCTCGTCCCATCCTATGGACATGATTTCATTGCTTACATTCAGGGCCAATTAGGGTTAGCCAACACAACAAAACTAGGTTTTATTTCAAATCAGTGTTCCATGCGGTGCCAAAATAATAAATATCTGTGTTTCAGGTCATCTTTTTACAATTAAATAAGGTATTACCTACCCCTTTTTTAAGGCAATAAAAATTATTAGATACCTGTTCTATTCTATTTTTATTTATGGCAAGTGATGCCGATGTCGACTATTCTGCCAATGTCAAAAGTCAATTGGAGAAGCAAGAGGTACACACATTGATATAATATTAAATATTTTATCAATGGGTACACATAAAAAAATAATAAGAGTAACTAAAAACAAAAACATTACGATGCTACATTGGACCTTATTCTATCTTGTGGGGTTGGTAGAGGAATGTGTTACCTGTTCGTCGAAGGTTTTACACCTGACATAGTATTTCAAATAATTAGTCATTTGATCTTATAGATGGAAAAGATCCGCAATGATAGTAAGTTTAAATAAACAGTAAAAAATGTATTAATGTACTTGTGCGGTAAGTTGCGTGACATTTTAAATGAACTTTACAGAATACAATTTATATAATAAATATTCCACAACAAATTAAAAAAATATATATAAATTTTATTTAAATAACAAATAATTTTCAACCTTCAAGCATGAAATCATATGCTATTAATAAATTTTACGTTATGCATGCAAATTGTTGTGCATTTAAAATTTCATAATTCACACATTAATTATGGGTATGTATTTAACACAATTACAGATAAATTCTTCAGCCCTTTGGCAATTTAGTGAAAATCAATAAAAAATATTATATTTGTATGTACGGGCAATAAGGTGCGTTGCGGATCTTACCGCGCTGGGGTAAGAACTGTAACTAGCATTAAAAAATAAAGACATGCTAGCTAAATATAGCTAGCATAAAAAAATAAAGCCAAATAAATGGGATATTTGATTTGTACGTTCTTACCCCAGTGCCGATCTTACCCCAGCGCACCTTAGCAGGTCAAGCTACCCTAAACTGTTAAAAATTCCCAATCAATCTTGAACCTTACAGCTTTTGCAATAAAGTTAAAAATCTAATAAAAATATAGACAGATTATAGTAGCTTGACGTGCCTAAAATATCTGTACCTAAAATAAATAAATGTGTCGTAAATACCCGTTTTACCATTTTGGGCACGGACCCTAAAAAACAAAGGAGAAGTAGTAGTAGAAGAAGCTCTTTGAAGAAGCCACAACTCTACCATAGCTATAACATTGCTGTGCTCCCGAGCATCGGGCGACAGGCTACGAGCTCCGCTGAAATTTTGCAGTCGTAAAGTTGGTAGTCCTGATTAAATAATAGGATACTTTGTATCCCGGAAACATTTGATCTAAAAAGCGCGATATAACCGAATTCCACGCGGGCAAAGCCGAGTGCGGAAAGCTAGTAATATTATAAATCGGAAAGTGAGTTTGTTTGTTTATTCCACTTTCAAGACGTAACTACCGAACCATTTGCTTTGAAATTTTTCAAACGTAAAGTTAGAAGTCCGGATTAAATATTCGGGTACTTTTTATCCCGGAAAAAAATTATATTCCCGAGGGAAATCTAAAAAGCGCGATATACCATGCTCCACGGGAGCGAAGCCGCGGGCGGAAAGCTAGTATTAGAATAAACTCGACACAGTTAGCAGTCCAGATAATCGCGAATCCGGCTAACTGAGGTCGGGATAATCGGGGTCCTACTGTATTTAGGTTCACTTTTTTTGAAGGCATCTAAGACGTTGAAAGTCTAATGCAACACATTTTGCTATTATCCCGTTAGAAAAGTCTATTTATTAATTCCGTCAAATCCGTCCTTTTATTCTTACATTTCGAGCTTATTAAGACCAAAACATACTTGACTACTTAAAGCTACTTACACAACCACTTAGGTTCTGCAGATATGACATTACTAATGGCAGTTTAAAGCCATTCACAGCATAATACATTCTAAAACAATCTGCAATTGTATAATCAGTTGAACCTGCTGTCAAACAAGGGCCGAACAGAATACATACCATAAACCCACAACCAGGCCACGTACTACCATCACGTATGGTGTCAATGCCACTGCCGATTGACAAACTTACACCAAAAGCCACTTCTCAAATTTCCGTTCCAAATTAGACTCTATGCAACAAGTTATAAGGTTGTAGTTGTATTTAGGGAAGTCGGTACACTATGGGTTTTGGTAGCGAAATGCTGTCAGCAATTATAGTTGGCTCAATGACCCTAAGCGGTATTATTTGGTAATAGTCATGAGATCGTCATTTGGAAGCTCCAATGATGTTGGATTATTATAATTATATATTTTATAAAGGTTATTTGATTTGGTCACGTCTAGTCACTTGTGAGAGCAGATGTAACCAAGTAAGCCGTGATTTATAAGTTGTAGGACGTAGGTTCGAAGCTAACCCACAAGGGAATTGCGTAACACACCATCAGTAGCAGTGGGCTTCATTTTGACAGTTCAACGACATCCATTGCGTTATTGATCAGTGGTTGAGCAGATACATTTTCGAACATATGGTGCAATGGATAAGCAATGTGCTTCAAAGTGATTCCAAGTGATAGTAATATCACGTATGTTATACAATATGTAAAGAAAACTCTGTCCGATCCGTGAAGGTATTGTTAGGTTAGGTTAGGTTAGGTTATCGATAACTGATTCTACTAATGCCCACAAACACAGGCTAAACTTAAAAAAAAATCTCCCTAAAAAAATAAATATTATTTCGCAAAAAGAGGTATCTTAATACATGTGCTGTAAGCAACCCCTTCCGCGGGCGGCGGGGGGGGCAGGGCACGCGGCACCTGTGTCGTGGTCGCGTCGCTATTCGCTTATAATAATACCGGTGTTGTCATTTTTTTAAAAAGTACCTAATTTCGGGGAAATTGGAATTAATTCCTGGGAAAAAAGGATTATTTCAAAATTCATTAGTATTGTTACTATGATGATTATGTAAAATTTCATATTATATTTGGTCAAGTGTTTACCTAACCTTTACTATCCTTATGGGTCGGACAGGGTTTTCTTTATATATTGTATAAAAACATAAAGTGTGAAAATTTCTAGAGTCCACCTTCTGCCATTATTACTACCAAGCAATAAACGGCAGAAGGCGGTAGTCGTGGTGGCCTAGTGGTTAAAACACCAGCCTCTCATGTATGAGTGTGCGGGTTCGATTCCAGGTCAGTCAATGTAACTTTTTTAAAGTTATATGCCACTCTCTCACAAAAAGGAGGCCTGCCTGCCGTTTACCATCAGGCTGAGTAGGCTTGGGCCTAGAGGGGCAGATTTTGATAGAGACATATTTGGGGACTGCCCCTTTTTTTCAAAAAGGATTTCTGAATGACGGCGTTCTATTTTCTGATGTTTTACAGATAGGAGTCTGCAACAAAATTTTATTATGACTTTAGCTCCCACTTTGATTGGCTCAAACAGATATCCAAAAATTATTTTACTGAAATATTTTAAACTGTGCCATTTTAGGGAAATATCTGGTTGCGAAATAATCTCGGACATGATTGTAGGTAACGACAAAAGGGTGCCAAATACTTTGCAGCTTGTACCTTGAAAATTTGGAAATCCGCCACTACCTGAAAGCTTGTAAAAATATATGTTTGTTTTACGACCAACTGGTCCGATTTAAAAAAATCTCGCATTGGATAGCTCATTAATGCAGGAAGGCTTTAGGCTATATAACATCACGCTGCGACCAATTGGAGCGGAGCATAGAAAAAAAAACATATTGAAAACTACGCGGGTGAAACCGTGAGGCGCAGCTAGTGTCTTATAAAACGGTCGACCCCAAATGTTAAGCTTTTATTGACGAGGTCAGTTCATAGATTCGTGACCATTTTCAAAAAGATCGATCGAAGTTATAAACATTTTATATCACAAATAAGTGTTCAAACTTCACACAGCCATGTTTATTGACAGAGCTACTGTTATGACATAATAACTTCGGCTGGTCTCGGTGGGTGCTAATCAAATTACGGAAACACACGACCGATGACACATACACTTCCTACCGATTTCATCAAGTTTTAAAAGTTAAACAAATAACAACTTTATTTTAATGCCAATTAAGTTGATTTAAGAATACCTCGCACTATAGAAAAACTTTTGCCACCTAAATAATAACCTCCACACATAAACTGCCTACATATTTATGCAATGCTGGGTTCTATACACGCACACATACACACATTACAGCAATACCTACCCTCCAGAAGGAAATGTATAACCGAGCCTACAGTACAATAGATCATTAAAAGCGGAAGTGCGCAGGATGCGGTCGCACGCGCAACACTAGACTGCAACCGTGGCGCCGGTATTGATTTCAGCACGATCTAGAAATTGGATATCTGCTCTGTTCTAGTATTAATTACCTTGCACTTCAAACATTACGTAAAAGGACTAAAAAACTAACTGAAGTAAAGCTATATTTACATCGCTGACAGGGGTATTCGGTACTGGTACAGCTACACAGGAGGAGCTAAACTTAGTATTCGAGAACACTGTTGGAGCTGCTAAACCTTGGACAAAATTATCTTTGCATTGTGTAGATTCAATTTCTTGGTATTGTATAATTGCATGGCACACGTGTGAGCACAATGTACTTGCTGTAAAGCATCTATTTGTAGGGTTAGTCATTTTATTGACTTGATTGTGCTCTGGCTGTTGAGAGTATGTCATGCTCAGTTGCTCACTCAAATGTCTCGCTGGTGGTGGCGTGTGTGTTGGTTCATTAGGTTCCCTTCAATATGGTTGAGCTGAATGATACTGATCCATACGTCATGTTCGTCAGAGGGGAATGGTCATCCTTAGCTGCCACGGCGTATTTTAATTTCTGAATTGTTTTTTTTTTTTGTGTTTTCCATAATGGACACTCTCAGCGTACAATATATTTCTGCATCGTTCTCACACGGTTGATTTCAACATGAATAATGTAATCAAATATTTGTATCAATAGCTTGATAATTTATAAGAGTGTCCATGGAGTTTCTTGACCGTTCTTCTCCATAGGTACCCACTCTTTGGAATGGGCGACTAGCTTCATCATACTGACTGACCGACCTTCTGACAATTCAAAAGTGCCTGTAACTGGTTTATTTGTAATAAATGCTTTTATTTTATAATGGTTATTAATTTCACTGCTTGATCGAATCAAAAATAAAGCAAGGTGCCTAGCTCGAAGAATTACTAAAGTTTAATGGACAGGGCTCATTGATTGCAGAACCAATGGGCGATGTAGCCGAAAGGTTCTGGATTGGAAACTTCATACCGGATGACGCAGCTGTGCAAGGCCTCCTACAAGATGGACCGACGAACTAAAGCTGCAAGAACCCGTTTGATGGGGAGCATGGAACCAGATGACGACGTGGAGGGGCTTGGGGGAGGCCTGGAGGCCTATGTGTGCAGTGGACGTGTTCTTACTGAAATGACGAATTGATTAACTAATTCTCAGAAAGAGTCAATTGTAGACCTTACATTAAAAACTTCAATCCGAACGTACAATACATTGATACCAAACATCACGCGGGTAATCCCTAAAGAATTTAGCAGAGGTGTGTCTGTAGCACCTTCACATTTGGCCAGCTTTTTAAATATTATAAACTAGTGCTTGACGGCAATCCCGCCTGATGGTAAGCAGTGATGCATTCGTTGATGGTAAAGCGGGCTAGTTTATTAAGAGTCATTCACTCTAGCCTTGAAGACACTTAAATTGTAATTATTCGGAAAAACCGCCGCGGGAAAATTGTTCCAGTCCTTCGATGTATGCGGCGTAAATGACGAGGCGTAACGCTTCGTCCGGATCGTAGTGGTTTCAACAACGTAAGGGTGGATACTAGCCGTATGAGTGTATGACGGGTCATTCGATGATGGATCGGAGATCGAAGAATTAGCTCATGCAATTCCGACAGGCTGGGTACGCTACGCCTGTGCTCCGAGCTTTGGAGACCGTTTTGTACCAAATCTGCGGATTCAAATTTGCCAGGTGGTATTTTGCAGCACCAGCCCAAATGTGGCTGTAGTACTCCACACACGAACGGACCTGTGCTTTGTATAATAGTTATGTTTTAATCTCATGTAACAAAGGGCAAGTCAGGCACACATGAAAATCCCTATATATCACTTTGCCCGATTCTAAGACGTCATTACCACGGCCGTTCACCATCGCGATATTTTCGGGAGGATTTGCTTCAGGGTTGCGGGTTGGTTAAACAAGAAACAGTGGCCCTGGCCGTCGCACAAGCAAACGAAGAAACACGGGTGACTTTTAGTCAGGTCTGACACGCCCTTGCGCTCCGCCCAGAGCGGGAGAAGTGATTTGATGATATCCTATCCCAACAAAAAAAAAAGTGTGTGTGTCAGCTCCGACGCACGACTGGAGTTTACTCCTTAAGTACGAGAAAAGAAAATTAAAAAAAAAATATATTAAAAAATAAAAAAATTAAACAAAAATATATATAGGTATAAAAAAATATTATTGTTATTTTAAAAATTATTTATAAAATAAATCATAAAAAATTTAAAAAATTATAAATGCATATTTATGAAAATTTTAACCAATTTTTAGAAAGTTGATAAAAAAAAATTTATAAACATTTTTTTTTAAATTATTATAATTATTTTTTTTTAAATAACATTATCTTAATAACTAACAAAATATAGTTGTAAAAAGATAAGTATGCCACTTTTTTAGAATAGAAAGTTGCGCACCAAAGGTGCGCACTAAAATAGTAACGCTTAAAATTCGTTACTCGTTAGTAGGTTTTACCCCTCGGATTTTTCTCATACCGGGCGCCTTATACAATATGTAAAGAAAACTCTGTCCGACCCATAAGGATAATAGAGGTTAGGTAAACACTTGACCAAATGTAATATAAAATTTTACATAATCATCATAGTAACAGTAATAATGAATTTTGAAATAATCTTTTTTTCCCGGGAATTAATTCCAATTGCCCCGAAATGTGGTAATTTTTAAAAAACTGACAACACCATTTGTGACGGAGCGAATAGCGATGCGACCACATGCCGCATGCCCCGCCCCCCTTCACCCGCGCATGTATGCCTATCGGGTTGCCTACCGCACATGCATTAAGTTATCTCGCTTTTTTGAAATAATATTTTTTTCTTTTGGGGATTTTTTTTTAAGTTTAGTCCGGCTTTGTAGGCATTATTAAAATCAGTTAACGATACTTAACAATACCTTCATAGATCGGACAGGGTTTTCTTTACATATTGTATAAGAAAATCGATTCTTAAGGAGTAAACTCCAAAAAAAAGGCTTTTGCTTCAGCGTTAGACGTTTCCCACTGAAACATGGTGATAAACGTTATTTTTTGTATATGCGAAACCCGAAACAGTATTTTTATGTAAAGAATATACAATATGTAAAGAAAACCCTGTCCGATCCGTGAAGGTATTGTTAGGTATCGTTAACTGATTCTAATAATGCCTATAAAGACGGGCTAAACTTAAAAAAAAATCCCCCAAAAAAAATAAATATTATTTCGAAAAAGCGAGGTAACTTAATGCATGTGCGCCAGGCAACCCGATAGCCCCGCCCCCCTTCACCCGCGCATACATGCGCGGGTGAAAGGGGGCGGGGCATGCGGCACGTGGTCGCATCGCTATTCGCTCCGCCATAAATAGTGTTGTCAGTTTTTTAAAAATTACTAAATTTCGGGGAAATTGGAATTATTACCCGGGAAAAAAAGATTATTTCAAAATTCATTATTATTGTTACTGTGATGATTATGTAAAATTTTATATTATATTTGGTCAAGTGTTTACCTAACCTTTATTATCCTTATGGGTCGGACAGGGTTTTCTTTACATATTGTATATACAAAATTTCAAAAAGCTACCATGAAAATTCACAAAGTTATGAGCTTGTTAAAAAATATGGTCAACGCGCCTCTCGCCCGCCCGCGCCTGCATTGGCGCGGCCTGGTCTAGGACACTGCATCATTTTTTAAATATATTTGTGTAAAAATGTAACATGGTGTAAAAATAATCGATTCAGTTGCTTATTCTGAACAAACTATATTCAGGTTACGTATAAAGAAAAAATAGGTAAGCTTAGCATTTCATTGAACCAAAAAACGGAGTCCATTGATAAATATTCCCACGGACAGTCACAACAATTCATATAAAAACTTAAATAAAAACGTTAACAATTCGATGTTTATCTCTTTACATTTGAAAGGTCACTATCCCAGTAGTCAATGGATATTTTAAACGGAAGTTTTAAATTACTGCGAATTTTATGGACAAAAAATTGGATCAAGTAATTCATTGGAATCGATTGCTAACGTTTAGCAAAAAAGTCCAAATAATTATTTCGAGCAAATACAATACGGGAAGTACTAGTACATGCCCACTGCTGCTCTGCGTGGTAGATTATGATCCAGTCGCTCAACGAGAGGAAGCCTGTGTCCAAGGAGGGGGATTATTATACTCTAATATGTATGCCCACCCCTGGGACACAGGCCTCCTCTCAGTAAGAAGGAGTGGTCCGCAAGCTACGACGCGGGCCCAGTTCCAGTACTTCATCATCAACCTTTTTATCGTCCCACTGCTGGGCACAGGTCTCCTCTCATACAGAGAAGGATTGAGCGTAATCACCACACTTGCTCAATGCGGGTTGGTGATTTCAGACATAAAGTCCAGGTTTCCTCAAGATGTTTTCCTTCACCTTCAGTCATTGGTGTCCAAGATATACTTAGAAAGTACAAATAACTTTAGAAAAGTTACATCGGTACTTGCCTGACCTGGAATCGAACCCGCGCACTCATACTTGAGAGGCTGGTGTTTTAACCACTAGGCCACCACGACACCAGTACTTATGTAAATAAAATTAATAAGAAAATTAACTGTTACATTAAATGACTATGACCAGCTTATACTGACGGGTTGGTCAAAGATGGTAAGACAGAAAAATGGATCTCGATTTTCGTCCCTTTTGAGACATAACACCTTACTTTTCCACAGCTAAAATTATTGTAACACTAGCAGCGCCTTGCGGTTTCAGACGCATAAGTGTTAATCCAGTGGGAATATGGGGATAAAAAGAATTCTTAGTGTTAATCTGATGTATAGGCTGTTACTGTAAAATTTTATCCAAATCCGTTTAGTAATTTTTGCGTGAAACAGTAACAAACATCTATCCTCATCTATACTCTAAATACAGAAGTACCTCAACTGACAATTCAGCCTACCGCATAGGATTAAATGGCGCAATATTAATAACATAATACATACGAACAGCAGATGTGCTGACGGATGAGACATCATAGTTAGAATTCTTGTTAACCCGATCGTAAGAAAAACACACCATAAATAGGAATGGCGTAAATTTCTCACATACATAAAATTCAATATACAACTACGTTTTTTTACACCAGCCTTCCCTACAAACAAATATCACCTTTCATAGTGTGGAATAGAATTCAATTTCACATGTCTTGCTTGAGATTTATGACGTTTTGTGAACGAACGCTCTTGCGCAGGTGAGTCGTGCAAAAACGCAATGAGATCACCATCGCCGTGTCATTTAGACGTGACATGTACCTCTGAAAGGCTTAAGTACAAGAAAGGTACAGAAGTACAATAACAGATACAGCAATATTTCTCACGGAGCATCAAGGTAAGGAACTCATCGAATAGCGAGCTATGCTTAGAGGCTGGGCTATCTCGTAGGATCAATTCTACGAGATCTTACGAGATAGCCTCCAAGCATAGCTCGCAGTCTCTTCACATCTTTGAGGACGATTTCCAAAAGAGGAAAAGGAACGTAGCATCGATTCAAGGATCCTTGAATCCATCCTAAGATCCTTTACGACAGACGAAACCAGAGCAGCTACTTAATAGGCGTGAAATATTGACAGGAAAATCGAAAACTGTTGGGCTCTGTGTTCTTGCGGATCAGAAAACACTCATACAGTAACAGATAACAGATCACGGGCTTACTTAGCCTATCTGGTGATCTGTACCTATACCTACCCTAATTGCGAACTCCTAACCTAACCTATTACACTATTATTGGCAATAGTCTATTCCTAATTTAGACGGCCTCAGTGGCGTAGCGGTAGCGAACGCAGCCGCTTCGCAAGGAGGTGCGGGTTCGATCCCCGCGGGATGCAAATATTTGTTTGCATATGAATATTTGCACTGGTCTGGTCGTGCCTCGGAATGCACGTTAAGCCGTAGGTCCCGGTTGCCATACGAACATCTAATGGCAGTCGTTACGGGTTGTTGAAGCCCTCAAAAGTCCAACAATTGGTCTAAATGCAATGCATCGATATCGCCTTCAGGTTGTGGAGGTCAGACGGCAGTCGCTTCACGGAAAATATCGAAGTTTAGCCAAAATCAGCAGTTATACCGGTAAAGCGGACCCCAGACTCCAAAGCTGAAAAAGCTTCGTATGCGACTAAGATTAACGCTGAGATGATGATGGAGTCTATTCCTAATTTACTGATTCATATGTTCCAAAAAGTTTCTTCTCTGTGCCCAGCAGTGGGACGATAAAAAAGATTGATAATGATGTTACAAAATGTGTCACCTCAATAGATTAAATAACGCAATGAATGCTGTTCGAACTGACCAAATCCATTATTACTGACACTAAGTCAGGTCTGTTAGTGTTAGCTAGGTGAGAGTAACCGAAGATCGAAATAAAAGTAGCGTGGAAAGTTATTAGACAGTAGTCTATGTCCGGCAGTGGACTTTTAAAAGCTATAACTAAAAGTTGTTTATTCCACACAAACAAAACGCAAATTACAAGTAAAATAATAATAATAAAAAAGACAAAAAATGATAAAGTCAAAAGTCGCGTACTCAAACATGAAAACTTATAAAGAATGTTGACTTGATGTCAAAGTCAGAGTCATAGACAACACACATTATTTGGCAAATGACAATTGACATTAAATCCTCCTGTCATCAGTACCCTCGACACTAGCAGATGTGGGCAGATGACAACAAACCAAACAACACTTAGAAGAGTTGTTGAAGGTTGATGTCACGCGCATTTTTCATTGGACTTTTGAAATTATTTATAGTGTCGTTTACTAAATAAAAGCGCGTGATTTATGTAGTAATAAGTGCATTCAGAAATAATCCATAAAGAACATTGAAATATCGCAGCATAGTGGCCACATCTTGAACTTTGCCTCATACACAGTTCACGCGGCCGTCTTTTTCAACTGTCATTGGCGATATCCGCCATTATTGTGAATTAAAATTAGTTATTGGCAAAATTGTGGTGTATATTCCACAGAGGCCATTGATCAAGAGTTGAGGTTGAATCTCACTTTAAAATAAGAAAGAAAACATTTGAGAAGAGGGATTCGCATTAAAAATGGATGTTATACTTCTACAGATCAGGGCTAATTCCTTTGAATTTCTCCTAGATCAGTTTTGAGCGAACCTAACCTACCATCATTGCCTGTCCCATGGCAATAATGTCACAAGTACGTGACGCATTTAGATCTAAGACTTCAATCACGATCCACGGTCGCGATACGCTATGATGACAGATACTAAGGATTGAAGCCTGAATAAGCTGTTCTAAGGGAATTATTACTGGGATGAAATCATTGAGAAGATTCTTAGGGTTAATAGCAATTGCATGAAAGAAGTTTATATATATATATATATATATATTATAAGTACAGTGACAAACTACAGACTAAGACAATCAACACAGTTAATACGACATACAGTACATAAATCTGAAGTCCAATTATTCCTGTACATAACATTCAATGATTAATAATTATGCTTCGTTAGAGACGAAATTAATATGGGCAAGTTACCAAGTGACATTATACAAACAATTACAACCTACAATTTATACAAACAATTTCTAAATTCGTTAAAACTGCTCAGAAACAAGTCTACTTTAGGGCATATTGTATTATATTGATGACACAGTCTGGATAATGGGTTATTCTTTGAAACATTATTGTTACTAATAACAATATTTATTTATTTTCTCACTACTATCCTTACTAATCCTTACTTAATATTATAAATCGGAAAGTGTGTTTGTTCCTCTTTCACGCCGTAACTGCTGAACCGATTGCATTGAAATTTTGCACCGTGAATTTAGAAGTCCGGATTAAATAATAGGGTACTTTTTATTCCGGAAAAAATTTCCAGAGGGAAATCTAAAAAGCGCGATATAACCGAAGTTCACGCGGGCGAAGCCGCGGTCGGAAAGCTAGTATCCTTATAAAATAACAATGTTTTCTAGTAAAAAAATATTGTAGGAAAATGGTGCCTAAGCTAAGCCAAAGCCTGTTTTCAGGCCACCAGTGTCTGCAAACATTCCTGAAGTGTTACAAGAACGCGGGAGCCGCTACAGTGCCCTAAAAATGTTACATTATTGCTCTCTTCGAGTCGTTAAATTAGGTGGCAGTGGGCGGGGCACATTGCTCGTAGAACTGATGGCGATGGCAGAAGAAGAAGAGAACATTGTAGGCTTTTTCTTAGGCACCGTTGAAAAGTGTCCGAATCTATTTACAGAAATATTTTTTTTTATCATTTATAATCATTATTGACCGAAATAAATAGAAATACACATATGATGGATGTACTTCCTCAGCCCAGCTCATTCACTAGAACATCTTCCAGTCCCATTTGTGGTTTGGGAGAATCTGTCCATTCTTTGGTTGCCTGGAAACGATTGCATTAGCGAAAGGCCGCCCATTGTATGTAATTTTTTGTTAAATGACTTTTTGATCGATGTATGTTTTGGTGTGCAATAAAGAATATGTAAATAAATCTTCCACTACAATCCAAAATACATTTCCTAGAGATACAGTTTTTACCTTCAGGGCTTAAAATCTAGTCGATATCTTTGCATAAACGATCCTAACCTAAAGCATAGAATAAAGAGAGGGAAGTACGTTATCTTCATACAAACGGACCGCGCGCGGCTTGTATGTGTGCGCCATAGTATCTATGCGTCGCCGCACGCACATCTAAACACAATATTAGAGTGCCTATGACTGCGCTAGTCGCGGCTAGCACGGAACGAGGTTCGCGCGTCACGGCTTTTCGGCACATTAGCTTTTAAAAATGATCACATAAACTGCAAAGTTGGTATGTCTATTTATGAACAAATAAAAGACTTATATTTTTCAAATTATATTTCTAAAAGTTATTTACAAGGATACGGATATATTACACATTAAAGTTTAATAACAACGCGTTTCGTAGTAGTCGAAACCGAAGAAAGTAGGTATTTTTCTGTAGCTAATTTGTAATTTTGTATTAAATGTGTGATTCAATAGATGTTATGTTTGTATTATTTATATTTGTATTAATTAAAAATAAAAATAAATATGGTTCTTTATGTGTACAAAACTAAAAATAAAAATTACAAAAAAAAAACTGACTAGTATATGTAAACTAAATACTAAGCAAATAATTTAAACATAAGCTCTTAGTCTATAAATATTTGTTAGCGGTTTGGGCGACAACCGTAACCGACGAAGCGCGGACAGTCGTCAACCCTAAGACAGTAGGCAATTAAATCGCGGATTGGGTCGCAGATAACCTACTTCCCCTCTTTATTCTATGCCTAAAGCCACGAACCAATATCTAAAACCTTATATTTAACTTATCTCATTGTGACTAACTTCAGAACATAAACGACACACAGCGAATCCATCGTTTGAACAAACTTCTATAATAATACGGTTGCCAAGAACCTACTGTAATGGGATCAAAGTGGCAGCATGCCTGGTGGTATAATAGGCTCGGAACATTGACATATCTTTAGCGACATCAGTTGTAAACTGGCGACGGATTTCTTGGAGTAAACACAATTCTTTTGGATTGTGGTACAAGGCAGGTGTGGGCGAGATATTTCGGAGATCGACACACCATCATCAACTTTTTTATCATCCCACTGCTGGGCACAGGTCTCCTCTCATACAGTGAAAGATTGAGCGTAATCACCACGCTTGCTCAAGGCAGGTTTCCTCAAGATGATTTCCTTCACCTTGTAATTAGTCATTGGCGCCGATTCTGTTGTTCACAAACTATACTAATTTTAAGTTATATGCATCCTTTTCTTTCCATTTCGTTAAGAAAAGGATAGAAGATAACATTTTAATTTAATCCTGTCAAATTAAGATAGGATAGACATTTTTTTTTTGGTTCAATTCTTCCCGTTCTTCTGAACGGAAAAGGCAAAGTACGCCATACAGCCTAGTGTTCAGTAAATATATTCTTGAGTAAACTTCTATCCTAACTTATCCTAGCTTATCCTAAACTTATCCTAACTAATCTAACTCCTTTCGTTTCCCGCGTGTGACCGGTTAAGAGTGGTTTAGCGTAAAGACATGATTTGGCCACTATGCTACAATATTTCACTGTTCTTTATGAATTATTCACTGAATGCACTTTTTACTACATAAATCACGCGCTTTTATTTAGTAAACAACACTATAAATAATTTTAAAAGTCCAATGAAAAATGAGCGTGACACTCATCTTGACATTCCCGCCAAAAAAAAATAACACGCACACCATAGACAGTTTAGACGCGATTATAAACATGGCGACTAAAAATACGCCAGTTTACGTCAGGAGCGCACTAATTTGACAGGTCTAAACTGACATTTTATCTTCTGTCCTTTTCTTATAGAAATGGAAAGAAAAAGATGCAGTGAATTTAAAATAAGTTTAGTTTGTGAAGAACAGAATCAGCGCCATTGGTGTCCAAGATATACAATGATGGACATATTGATTTAACTTGTTAAAGAATGTTAATGGGAGTGGCAGTTTTATTTTGTAATTTGGACGATTTTAGACGTTGGGTAATCAATCTGCAAATCAGTTTCCTAGATTTTATTTTATTTATTAGATCTACCAACAACTGTTTACACAAATCTACTTACAAAAATAACCCATACCTTTCATTATTTATAGGTATATACCACATGAACATAAAAAAACAATCAAAAGGAAACATCTTAATTGTAACCTACATATTTTTCAAGTAAACTTACTTTTTTTTATAATTATAACCAGTGCGTGACCGCAATCCCGCCTGACGGTAAACAGTGAAGCGATTGTTGATGGTAAAGCGCGCTAGTTTATTGAGAGCAATTATTCACTCTAGTCTTGAAGACACTTGAATTGTAGTCAGACGGAAACACCGCCGCTGACAAACTGTTCCAGTCACTCGATGTACGTGGTATAAAAGACGAAGCGAAACGCTTCGTCCGATAACCGACAGGCTGGCTACTTTTCGCCTGTGCTCCAGGCTTTGGAGACCATTTTGAACCAAATCTAGGCTGCCAATTAGCCTCTTCGCACGCCTCTCTACCGAATCTAAAATTGCCAGGTGAAATTTTGCAGCACCAGCATAAATGTGGCTGCAGTACTCCACACACGAACGGACCTGTGCTTTGTAACATTAGAAACTATCCTGGTGTGAAGTACTGCCCGATCTTTGCAATAATGCCAAGTTTCCTGGTAGCAAAACCTTGACTTTAGACTCAATGAACTGCCCAAAGTTCTGGTTCGAGGAAATACAGAGTGGTGCTGACAATACAACAATGAATTAAACATCGTGTACCTCAACACATTCTCAGTCTGCCCATAAAAATCATATAAATATGTGCATTAGTTTAGTCACAGGAAATTATTTTTCATTTTTCACATTTTCTACATGATGTACCTACATGTTGATAAGGAAGCGCTTACAGGTTAATGAACGCCGCATCCTGCGGTACCAAACTTTAATTATAATGGCGCGAAAAAGGCAAGTCGATACAGGATCGCGCTGTCGCCGATCGGAGGTCACTGAACCAATATTTTTAAAGGATGTTCCATTCCGCTAATTTTTGATCTTAGGTATTCCTATGAACCAGCATTGTTCGTGTTTTCGTTTATTGTCGTATTGTCAGCACCACTCTGTATACCTAAATATATAACTAAAAATATATAACTATGAAATTCGTCGTCGTCCATTCCTTGATGAAATAGAAAAAAAAATATCCAGTGAACTTAAATTTAGTTTAGTTTGTGAAGAACAGAATCAGCGCCAATTTAGTTTAGTTTGTGAAGCACAGAATCAGCGCCAATTTAGTTTAGTTTGTGAAGAACAGAATCAGCGCCAATTTAGTTTAGTTTGTGAAGAACAGAATCAGCGCCAATTTAATTTAGTTTGTGAAGCACAGAATCAGCGCCAATTTAGTTTAGTTTGTGAAGCACAGAATCAGCGCCGATTTAGTTTAGTTTGTGAAGAACAGAATCAGCGCCAATTTAGTTTAATTTGTGAAGAACAGAATCAGCGCCAATTTAGTTTAGTTTGTGAAGAACAGAATCAGCACCAATTTAGTTTAGTTTGTGAAGAACAGAATCAGCGCCAATTTAGTTTAGTTTGTGAAGAACAGAATCAGCGCCAATTTAGTTTAGTTTGTGAAGAACAGAATCAGCGCCAATTTTATCGCTTTTTGTGATCTTATTCAGCCAACCTTTGGGTGGACAGTGCGTGGACCTTTCGTGGACATAAAAATGGAGTTGATATTGGTACAAATAGGCCTCTAGTAAAAAAGTATATAACTTACACCAAACGTAAAAAGACCAGTTCCTATTAAAACCAACTTGGTCTCTGGTATCAGTTACTTAATCATAGGTAGCGGTTGATTTGAAGTACCTCGGGGCTTCCGCGTGACAGACGGACAGACTCAGGGACAACTGTCTTGTATTATAAACTAAACGCTGATATAGGATATACAATATGTAAAGAAAACCCTGTCCGATCCGTGAAGGTATTGTTAGGTATCGATAACTGATTCTACTAATGCATACAAAGCTGGGCTAAACTTAAAAAAAATCCCAAAAAAAAAATGTTATTTCGCAAAAGCGAGGTAACTTAATACATGTGCAATACATGCGCGGACGTAGTAGCATCACTCAAAATAATACTGTATAAAATGGTGTTGTCACGTTATTAAAAATACCAATATTTGGCAATTTTAAATTAATTCTTTATTTTCTTTTATTATCTATTATTTTCTTTTATTTCTTTATTATCTAATAATGGCTACTGTTCCTTCCAAAGAGTTCCGGAATAAAATAACCAACAGGACTATGTAGATACATATGTACAAAGATTTCAAAGATACACGTTCGAATGAAAACGGTTACATGCAAGTACAATCCGTTGTAAACAACCACAGAATAATATGTAAATGGAGTGCTTAAATATCATCATCATCTCAGCGTTAATTCCAGTCGCATCCGAAGCTTTTTTCAGCTTTGCAGGCTGAGGTCCGCTTTACCAGTCTAACTATTGATTTTGGCTAAACTTCGATTTTGCGTAAAGCAACCGCCGTCTGACCTCCACAACCAAAAGGTGATATATTGCAGTTAGACCAATTGTTGGAGTGCTTAAATATATTGCGTAATAATAAAACACTTTGTGTTACACGGAGCAAGTAAAAAAATTGTTTTTAAAATCGCTGCATTGCTTGTATACTCGTGCGAAAAGGTCTTGATCGATTTAGCTTACTATATGTATGATGGACAAATATACAGATGTATGAATGTAAATGTGGCAAAAGAAGTGTATAAGGATCGTGGCGTTAAGTAGTTTCTTCCTGTCTCCATGAAAAGAAGCTTCAAAGAGATGTCAGCACATTATGACGGAGATCAAAGGGTCCAAAGACCGATGGCTGCCAGGGCTTTAGGTTGTTCGAAAGAGATGCTGTGGTCCCTAACGCACAGGCAAGTGAAGGAACACACACTGCTGAGTTTTAGTCAGTAAAAGACTGACACACATTTGGGCTCCGCCCAAAGCGGGAGAGGTCATTTGATGATTTCCCATCCGCTAAGAAAAAGGGTCGTGGTTTTAAGTAGTTTCTTCCTATATCCATGGGAAGAAGGTGACTAACTAGTCTATTACAGAGTAAAACTCTGTTAAAAGGTGAATCTACGCGACACCTATCTACCTGTGAATCTGCGTGACATTTATGCGAAAAGTGTTGCCAATAATTCGCTTGATAACGTAAATCTGTTATTTTTATTTACTCATAGTTTTTAATTTTTTGTATGATGCTGTGCAATGTGCACACTTACCCTACAATTTGTGGCTTAACACAATCAGAATAATATTTTATAGTTTTCGTAGAAGCCGCCGCACTAAGTAATTTTATTATAGATAGTACATACTATACATTTCATTTAATTTGATCAAATAACTGAGTTTATAATTCACTCAAAAAAAAAGAAATTTTATAAAGGTTGTTTGTAAAAGATTATCATGTCATCCTTTGTAAAATCTTTTTTTTTTTATAAATTACTAGCTTTCCGCCCGCGGCTTCGCCCGCGTGGAGTTCGATTATATCGCGCTTTTTAGGTTTCCCTCGGGAACATCAAATTTTTCCGGGATAAAAGGTAGCCTATGTTCTTTCTCGGGGTCTAAAGATTGTCTGTGCCAAATTTCATCAAAATCGGTTGAGAGGTTTAAGCGGGAAAGCGTAACAGACAGACAGACAGACAGAGTTACTTTCGCATTTATAATATTAGTATGGATAAACCAGCGCTTGACCGCAATCCCGCCTGATGTAAGCAGTGATGCGAAGTGGAAGGTAAGAAGTGATCTTTATATTTATGTTCTGTAATTTTTATGGTGTACATAATAAAGTTTCATAATCATCATCATTATCAACCTTTTTATCGTCCCACTGCTGGGCACGGGTCTCCTCTCATACAGAGAAGGATTGAGCGTAATCACCACACTTGCTCAATGCAGGTTGGCGATTTCAGACTTAAAGTACAGGTTTCCTCAAGATGTTTTCCTTCACCTTCAGTCATTGGTGTCCAAGATATACTTAGTAAGTACATATAACTTTAGAAAAGTTACATTGGTACTTGCCTGACCTGGAATCGAACCCGCGCACTCATACTTAAGGGGCTGGCGTTTTAACCACCAGACCACCACGACTTTTTTTATTAATAAAGTTTATTTTATTAATTGTAACTTTCACGTGTATAATATTATTAAAGTAAGACCTTCAAAGCATAAGGGGCTGGCGTTTTAACCACCAGACCACCACGACTTTTTTTATTAATAAAGTTTATTTTATTAATTGTAACTTTCACGTGTATAATATTATTAAAGTAAGACCTTCAAAGCATTTCGTTTACTAAATACTCCATGTTGATACCGCGTTCTGACGGCATTACGTGAGCTCTACCCAATAAACATAGCCCGTCGAGTCTGCAACGGAAAACGTTTGTTTGTATATTATTGTACCTAAACCTTTATTTATGTTCCATCTGCCGCAGTTCTTCGATAACATGTTTATTGATGCCGTGTTCAATAACAGTTCATTCCGAAAAAAAGGAGAAAAATTATCAAGAATCGAGAAAAATTATAAGAAGTTGCATTTTTGATAATATTGTGATAAGCCCATTCAGCTTTTTATGGCTGGCTTAAAATTTTGTAAAGGTCATAAAGAAAACAGAAAACCTTCCCCTCCTAAGTAAATAAGCGAATACGTGTGTTTTATGACAATAAATGACTGAAGGTGAAGGAAAACATCTTGAGGAAACCTGGACTTTATAAGTCTGAAATCGCCAACCCGCATTGAGCAAGCGTGGTGATTACGCTCAATCCTTCTCTGTATGAGAGGAGACCTCTGCCCAGCAGTGGGACCATAAAAAGGTTGTTGATGATGATGATGATGATTACAATAAATTAAGGTAATAACATAATCAGCCTATAATGTTCACACTTCTGGGACACAGGCCTCTTATCGGTGAGAGGGTAGGCCGTTATCAACCACGCGGGCCCAATGCGGGTTGGTAGATGTCACATGTCTTCAAAGTTTTCGGCTCTATGTCATGCCGATTTGAAAGAGGCCGCAGAGCGGGATCGAAAAAGGATTGATCCTGCTCGGATAAGTAGGCGTCGGGGAGGCAACCGCCTTAGCGCCTAATACGCCTTAACCCGCTTACCTAACAAAAATAAGTGGACCTTTGGGGTCGCAGGCGCATAAAGTGGGGACTCTGTGCACCCATCAAATGACCCCAGGGAAGACGGTGGCACAGTGGTCACGTGTTCCTGTACACAGCGAGGCCTAGGGGGGCCCCTTTACAGTCTCCCTAGAGATACGTGCCTTTACAGGCGTAGCGCAGGGCGGTTCCGGAATTGGTCTTTTATAAGTAACTAGTTTTCCGCCCACGGCTTCGCCCGCGTGGAGTTCGGTTATATCGCGCTTTTTAGATTTCCCTCGGGAACATCAAATTTTTCCGGGATAAAAGGTAGCCTACGTTCTTTCTCTGGGTCTAAAGATTGTCTGTGCCAAATTTCATCAAAATCGGTTGAGAGGTTTAAGCGGGAAAGCGTAACAGACAGACAGACAGACTGACAGACAGACAGACAGACAGAGTTACTTTCGCATTTATAATATTAGTATGGATCGGCACCACTCCTATGTGCGGATGGTGATCACCGTGGCGGTTTTCATGGGCGTAGCCACACTGGCGTAAGCTGGGGCGTTTGCCCCACCCTGGCTCTGATCCATAAGGTGCCTACAAAAAAAAACCGGGAGAGAGGGGGGGGATAGGTTGTCGCTGCCCCACCCTGAGCCCAAGGCTGGCTACGCCCATGGTGGTTTTAGTGAGGTAAAAATCCCACACTACCCGACCTCAGTCCCCAAAGATCGGGTGCCTTTTGAAGGTTTCCCCCCGACAACAAAAAAATAAGTCATACCAGTTAACTCAGGATATTTTCCTTCACCGTTTTGAGAGCTCTCTTCCTCATAATTTTTAGGACATTTCTTATGCACAGTTTTCAAGTTGGTACTTATCTAAGTACTAACCTAAATCGGTGCCCCTGCGACTTCAAACATGCGATCAGCACAGCACACTTCTAGATATCTAGGGCTCCTAATCGAGCGATCTATAACTGTTAATACTCGTTTCAATATATTATGGTCGCAGATGTAGGTCAAGCTACCCGAAACTGTCAAATATTCCCAATCAACCTTGAGCCTTAATTCTTTGGCAATAAAGTTAGAAATCTAATAAAGAAATTTGACAGATTGTAGTAGCTTGATGTGCTGTAGTCTATGCCACATATCATCATCATCTGTCCAACTTTTATTATAGGCTACTTATGTAACTGGTTAACGATCCACGCGAGACGAGATGGCTTTTTAATTCTGCCTGTAATAAATGCATTGAAGAGATTAAGCCATGATGTTAATCGAAGGGTTGTTCTATGCATATGTTGCTGTACAGTGTATTATATAATGAATCAATAGCCTTTCAAATATCTTCTGAGAAATATACACTCAAACTTACAATAAATATAATCGAAATAACCGTTGTTTGCTTACTGCTACGCAACTGCTTCCAGGAGGCGAGCGTTTGATGTTTCAAAAAATATTGATGCTAAACTAATTTTTGAAATTATTTTGTTTCAGGTTTATCCGCTTTGACAGACGAGACATTATAAGGTAAATAATACTATAGTCTATAAAAATAAATAGTCGCTTTTGGTATACTTGCCGCTTTCGAGTTTGAGGAATGTGTGGTCTCCAGGATTTTAAAGAAATAAACATTAACAATATTCTTCTTCTTAAGCCTATAGAGGTCCACTACTGGACAAAGACCTCCCCCAAGACTTTCATTACATTGGGGGGGTTTGCCATAATCCCTACACTTGGCAGGCGGGTTGGGGATCGCAATAATTTGATACTACACAGGAGAAGCGCCGCTGCCCGCTTCCCTGTTGAGAGTTCCCTTAGTCGCCTCTTATGACAACCACGGGAGGATATGGGATGGTACTATTCTATGTCCGGTACATTATATCTTTCTTCCAAATGTGTTAGAAAGATCTGTTTAGATAGTTTTGTAGAAGTACGAGGAACAGGGTGTAACGTTTGCTCATCCTCTATACAATATGTAAAGAAAACCCTGTTCGACCCATAAGGATAATAAAGGTTAGGTAAACACTTGACCAAATATAATATAAAATTTTACATAATCATCACAGTAACAATAATAATGAATTTTGAAATAATCCTTTTTTCCCGGGAATTAATTCCAATTTCCCCAAAATTTGGTAATTTTTAAAAAAGTGACAACACCGGTTTTATTTTAAGCGAATAGCGACGAGACCACGTCACAGGTGCCGCGTGCCCTGCCCCCCGCCGCCCGCGGAATGGGTTGCTTACCGCACATGTATTAAGTTACCTCTTTTTGCGAAATAATATTTATTTTTTAGGGGTATTTTTTTAAGTTTAGCCTGTCTTTGTGGGCATTAGTAGAATCAGTTATCGATACCTAACAATACCTACACGGATCGGACAGGGTTTTCTTTACATATTGTAGAACAGGGAGGATTCTCCGACCAGAGCGGTGTTGTGTCTGGTGGGCACTTGCCCTACGGTTGATGTCGGGAAGTTTATGTAAGCTAGTTGCGCGGTAAACTCTGCTTGCGAGATATAGGATTAGCGTGACGTCATTATGACGCGAGGTTCTTTCGTTCTTTCTTTTTTGGCTTCGCACGGTTTGTGCATTTAGCCAATGTCACGTAACAGATTATTCAAATGTCAAATGTTGTTGTGTCGGGAGTTTGGTCGTGGAGGGTCTCCAGATCAATCTCCCTCTGGCGCAGCGTCGTTGTTCGTGTTGTTGGGTTTAAAATTGCATCACCTCGCTCAACTGCCGTCTGCCGTCGTCCGCACTTTACCATCATTGACTGCATCACCGCTTACCATTGGCAAGCTCTAGTTTATAATTATAAAAGAAACTTTTCTATACAAAGCATTCCATGTAATTACTTAGGGCACGTTCACGACACAAACTTGTACGTTTTCAATCTAAGAACCCCGAGCATTCTACCTTGAAGGCCTATGAGCTATCAATAACGATCATTGCCCCAAGATAGTGTTAAACTAAAAGCACACATACTAATTTCAACCTAAAACGAAAGATATCAACGTCGAAATTACATTAAAAGAAATACTAGTGAGAAAGTACACAAAACAGATCTAATACTAACTAACAGTGTTTTGTTTGTTTGTGAGCTAGAAACCGCTTTGCGACTAGAAATATGGAGATTGCATTATGTCCGTAATAATATTAGTTATTTGTAAAATTATTTTTATGATCTATGGTAGGAGTTTTGGCGGGAAAGCGAAGATGAGTGCCACGCTCATTTTTCATTGGACTTTTAAATTATTTATAGTGTCGTTTACTAAATAAAAACGCGTGATTTATGTAGTAAAAAGTGCATTCAGTGAATAATTCATAAAGAACAGTGAAATGTTGTAGCATAGTGGCAACATCATGTCTTTACGCTAAACCCCTCCTAATCGGCCACACGCGGGAAACGAAAGGAGTTAGATTAGTTAGGATAAGTTTAGGATAGAAACTTACTCAAGAAAAAATTTACTGAAGACTAGGCTGTATGGCGTACTAAGCCTTTGCCTTTTCCGTTCAGAAGAACAGAAAGAATTGAACCAAAAAAAAAAAGATCTATGGTATTGGTGTTTGTAGTAAAAAAGTGTAATGTTGCACACCCCACACTATTTACCCTCAACACATTTTTTTTTTTTTTAATAATTGTAAACTAGTGATTGGCTGATAAGCAGTGATGCAATTGTTAATGATAAAGCGCGCTAGTTTATTAAGCTTATTATTTACCTAAAAAACTTAGTGAATAGGAAGGAAGACAGCAGTTTATTTACGAGGTGAAGAATGTTAAACCCAACAACACGACCAACGATCTTGCGACAGAGGGAAATTGATCTGGAGACCCTCCACGACCAACTCTCGACACAACAACGTTTGGTGCATCGTACCCGGCACACATCGCAACTACTCAGACCCGTCCTCCGTACGGCTTCACCAGACATCATGCCCGAACACGACACATTATTTTAATGACAATTAATAAAAAAAAATGAATTTGATTGTTTAGTTTTTGTTTTAAATAAAACGTTGCCCACACTACGAATTTCTCCTATATCGTGGTAGCGTTTACAAAAATATAATCCCGGAACAACGAATAGTGCGGGAATCTAACCCGCGCAGCACTGATCACTCAACCACTGTGCGAATCGTGTCGTCACAAAAAACTTTACATTCAACACTCAAACATTTCACTGAACCTTTAAAGATGGTTGCTGTAAAGTCGTAGTGGCCTAGTGGTTAATACACCAACCTCTCAAGTATGAGTGTGCGGGATCGATTCCAGGTCAGACAAGTACCAATGTAACTTTTCTAAGTTATATGTACTTTCTAAGTATATCTTGGACACCAATGACTGATTAAAAGGTGAAGGAAAACATCTTGAGGAAACCTGGACTCGTCTGAAATTGCCAACCCGCATTGAGCAAGCGTGGTGATTATGCTCAATCCTTCTCTGTATGAGAGGAGACCTGTGCCCAGCAGTGAGATGATAAACAGGTTGATGATGTCTATTTTATATCATCATCATCACAGCGTTAATCCCAGTCGCATCCGAAGCCTTTTCACCTTTGGAGTCTGGGGTCCGCTTTACCAGTCCAACTGCTGATATGGCTAAACTTCGACATTTTCCACGAAGCGACTGCCGTCTGACCTCCACAACCCGAAGGCGACATCGAAGTATTGCAGTTAGACCAATTGTTAGACTTTTAAGGGCTCCAACAACCCGTAACGACTGCCACTATATGTTCGTATGGCAACCGGGACCAACGGCTTAATCTGCTTTCCGAGGCACGACCAGACCAGTGCAAATATTCATGCATACAAATATTTGCACTGTGCGGGGATCGAACCCGCGCCACCTGCACAGCGGTCGCATCCGCTACAGCTAAGCCACGGAGGCTGTTTTTTTATATATACTTAAATTATAAACTAGCGCTTGACCGCAATCCCGCCTGATGGTAAGCAGTGATGCGATCGTTGCTGGTAAAGCGCGGTAGTTTACTAAGAGCTTATTCACTCTAGCCTTGAAGCGCTGGCAAACTGTTCCAGTCCCTCTATTTACGCGGTATAAAAGAGGAAGCGAAACGCTTTGTCCGTATCGTAATGATGATGATGGTTACTGCCAGAGGCTAAATTATGGTCATGTAACACGCCCGCCGTAAAACTTGAATGACAATGCAAGTCTCTTACGTAAGACTCACATAAGGTGGTCCTATACAAAGCCGACAATTCTACAATAGAGAGATCAATACAAAATCAATTTTATACGTATACCACAAATAATTATTATTATATCAAGACACCTCTATTTTTAACATTAACATTAACAAAGAAAAAGAACAACACAAAAGAGTCCTCTATCGAATTCAAAAAAGAACGAATGTGAACGAAATGAATGAGCGAGCGCATCACTAGATTGACGTTTCAATTAAAAATTGTTTATTTGTAATATTAAAATCACGCATCGTGTCGATATCTTTTGTCGGCACCTCGCTACATCACTAGCTCTTTGTATATGGCTGTTACAATCTTTTGTGCTCAATTATCGATGAATGGAGTACAAAGAGTTCGTTATTTGTTAAGTCTATTAGTTTATGATAATTAAAAGTCAGTGAGTTGATTACCTACTGAGAAAGTAATGAAATGAAATCTTTATATTTGTAGATTATCGTATTAGAATACATGTTAATATGAATATTCTTTGTTTATTGTTTATTCCAATAACGGTCAAGTGGTGTTGGACACGCAGTATCAATAGCTTGATAATTTAAAAGAGTGTCCATGGAGTTTCTTGCCCGTTCTTCTCCATAGGAACCTACTCTTTGGAAAGGGCGACTAGCTTCATCTTACTGACTGACCGACCTTCTGACAATTCAAAGTGCCTGTAACTGGTATATTTGAAATAAATGCTTTGATTTGATTTTGATTTTGCATAATTAACGTTTGCGTTGTTGAGATTAATGTAACCATAAGAGAAACAAAATTTGTTTTTTATTTAAACAAATGTTCTCTCGTACATTAATATGTCTATCTGCCAATTCTTCAACTGCAAATGTAAGTTTGTAATTTTGGAGGTATGAGGGAGTAAAGTTCAGTCATCCTCCATTGAAAAGGGAAGACCCTCCGACCAGATGGGTGTTGAGTCTGACGGGCACTTGCCCAACGGTTGATGTTGGGAAGTCGTATGTAAGCTAGTTGCGCGGTAAACTCTGCTTGCGAGATGTAGAATTCGAGTGACGTCAGTATAACGCGTTGCCCGCGTGTGGCATTTGGTAGATAACGCTACATGATCGCATTTTTCTTTGATAACCTTAAATATATTAATTTACAGATTTTCGAACTTTTACTTTTTACACCTTAATCCTTAAAAAATCCATGATTATTATGATACTAGCGGCCGCCAGCGACTTCATTCGCGTGGTTTAGTTATGCTCCGCTCCTATTGATCGCAGCGTGATGTTGTAGCCTATAGCCTTCCTTGATTAATGGGCTATCCAACGCAAAAAGAATTTTTCAAATCGGACCAGTAGTTCCTGAGATTAGCGCGTTCAAACAAACAAACAAACAATCTCTTCAGCTTCATATAATATAGATTTACAAGTATCTACAAATTCTAACGGAGAGGCTACTCGAACCTTTCAAACTTTCCCAATCAACCTTTAACCTTAATACATAAGATATAAAGTTGAAAATCCATTAAATAAATTTAACAGATTGTAATTGCTTGATGTGCTGAAGTTTGTACGTAATCTCATGGTATGCAAAACTACTGCTGATGGTAAGTATGCTAATCATCAACTATGTATTACGTCAACACGTTCTGAAAACCCTGAAGGAAAGCATTGTGAGGAAACATGTCTTAGAACAAAAAATCGTCGACGTGTCACAACTACCAACACTCACTGCGCTCGCGTGATGGATTACGTCACAGTCCCTCCGGAGAGGACGAATCCCAGGAGGGGGAGGAGGTATCCCACCAGTGGGCACACTACAGACTGATACATCATCATCATCATCTTAGCGTTTATCCCGGTTGCATCTTTCGCGTTGGAGCCCCGGGTCCGCTTTCCTGTACATTCTCCTCCATTTCGCGCGATCTTTAGCATCCCGTGGTGTGAGATTGTTGGCACCCATGTCATCTCTTACAACGTCAAGCCAGCACTTCTTTGGTCTACCTCGCTTGTTCCGGCCCGGCGAAGGCGCCATGGTAAGAAATTTGTTACCCACGTAACATCAAGATGTGGCCGTACCAGCGTAGGCGACCCTCCTGCAGTTTGTCTGATAGGTCACTAACACGAAGACCGCCACGGATGCGGCAGAGAGAGACTACAGACGGATTATGTATGCACAACTAATCACGAATACTAGATAGTTGATCTAGTTAATATTGAACGGAATAATTGTTAATTCCCACGCATACAAACGACCTTGTGATTAACTAGTAAAATATTCGTTGAATAGGCGCAAGCGACAGCGATTTTGGCCTTTTCCGTAGATCAATTCAAAACGGTGGTGCTTATCTCTTAAATACCGTATTTTAACGGGCTTTATCCCAGTTTTAAATCGTTGAAAATATTTCAATAGCATGTATTTAAATAAATTCCGAATGCACCTTTTTTATGAATCTCAAAAAAATCTCATTTTGATATCCTAAAAACACATAATGATCATTTAAATTATATCAACTTGCTAGGTTCAATAATAAAATCAAAAATTTACTTTACAATTACTTAGAAGAATGAAATATTTTAAATTGATATATTAAAGATAACTTAAAAGCCGATTTCTTAAAAATATTTAAAGATTATACATTAAATGTTTATTGCATAGGAAATAATAAAGCCTATCGTTTTTAAAATATTTTACTGTTTAATAAAAAATTTTCAATTAATGAAAAATGAAATGTTACATGAAATGTTGTTGTGTCAGGAGTTTGGATGTGGAGGGTCTCCAGATCAATCTCCCTCTGGCTCAACATCATTGTTCGTGTTGTTGGGTTTAAGGTTTGCATCACCTCGCTCAACAGCCGTTTTCTTTCATATTCACTAAGTTTTGCAAAACTACTAAAGATTACACCACTGCTTACCATCAGGCGGGATTGCAGTCAAGCACTTGACTAATTTATAATTGTTAAAAAATAAGTAAACACTTTGCAGCCCTTCCTACATTTGTACGTGCATTATTGTATTGTAATACTTACATAATAGCAATATTTGTGTTTTTTTACCTAATACTGTATTTAGTTGGGTTCAAAAACTTAAGTGGGTCACGAAGGATGAGTATAAAATTTACCGGGTCGGTAGAACAAAGTTTGGGAAACGCTGCCGTAAACAACTAACTCAACATGGTTAAATAAATAAACTTGGTAACTTATAACCACGATACTTAACTAGATTCGTAATTAAAAGTAAATAGCACCTCTCTTCGCATTAAAAGTAACTCAGGCGTGGTCACGACCGACATTGCCTGGATGCCAGCCCGCTGTCTCTTATCGCTACATCTTAGTAATGTAACAGCTGCTTTACGACCATCCGCCTGTGTCTTTGATATACAGCTAATATTGGAAGCGTGAATACTCTAGATGGATGTTTGTTACTCTTTCAAGCAAAAAGTACTGAACGGATTTGGGTGAAATTTGTCATACATATAGACTATAACCAGGATTATCATATAGGATAGTTTTTATCCGTATATTCCAACAAAATTAGTACATACTTATGCGGATAAAACAGCTAGTGGTAATTATGCTGGAGGTTGTTTTGAGTGACGCTTAATTATTTAATCCAATAATACATATGTACATAGATAATCAGCCTATGTTACCACTCCTGGGACACAGGCCTCCTCTCGGTGAGAGGGAGTGGGCCATAATCTAACACGATACAGGGGATTCCCAGTGTGGAGCAATAACGTATTTAAAAAAAGCATACATGGATAAGTGTAAAAAAAAAATCTCTTGCTTCTTGCTTCAGTCGGGAATCGAACCGGAACAAATTAGACACCGTTTTTTGCCAACAATCAATAAATCCAATCAATAAGATTTATCTCAGCAGAGAAAAAAAGCTTCTTAATAAATCCTTCCTACGTCAACACAGGTTCAAGATCGTAAACTCTCATCTCATAATAGTAGCGGGTTCGGTTCCGACCTAATTCCGCTACAATCAACTACTCTACACTTTCCTAACGCTAACCATTTACAACCTTAACAACAGCAGTTACGGTTGGAATTAGGATACAGCGTGATTAAAAATAGTTTGCAATCTATGTTGCAGTTTGTACAATGTGCGCGGGAGTCACAAGGGTTGTCGCGACATACAACTAAAATAAACTAGTGCTTTACCGCAATCCTGCCTGATAGTAAGCAGCTATTTTTTTTTTTTTTTTCATCTTCATCATCAGCCCCTACTCGTCCACTGCTGGACATAGGCCTCCTTCATGGCACGCCAACAAGCTCGATCCTGAGCAGCTCTCCGCCAGCCACTACCAGCCACCTTTTTGATGTCGTCGCTCCATCTCGCCCAAGGGCGTCCCCTACGTTTGCCGAGACGCGGTCTCCACTCGAGGACTCGTTTACCGACTTACTCGGTTGTCGGTCCTGCGGCATATGTGACCAGCCCATTTCCACTTCAGCTTGCTAATCCTCTCAGCTACGTCGGTGACTCTGGTCCTCTGTCGGATCACCTCATTTCTGATGCGGTCCTTCAGAGAGACGCTCAACATAGCCCGCTCCATAGCTCGCTGAGCGACTTTAAACTTATGGACGTTAGTGTCCACGTCTCGGCTCCGTAAGTCATGACGGGTAGGACGCACTGGTTGAAGATTTTTGTCTTCAAACATTGGGGTATGGGCGCCGAAAATACCCGACGAAGTTTACCAAACGCTGCCCATCGCAGCTGGATTTTTTTTTATTTATATTTCACTAAACTGGTGTACAATCATGCATACAAAAAATTAATCATAACATATTACATCTTATTGATACCTACTAGATGTGAATCTAACATGCACAGGTAAAATAAATCAGTTAGGTGCTATTAATAAAAAAATACATATTGATAAAAATTTGAGAACAAAAATAAAATAAAATCTCAGAAAGAAAACTAAAAATAATAATAACATTAAATTTTTGAGTTTAGCTTTCATTGAGGCTATAGAACCAGCAAAGACATCCACATCACCACAAATAGAGTTGGCAAAAGAAAGCATGTGGCTTATGGGAGAAGAGTTGCCTATATTAGTTCGACTGTGAACGTTCTTCGGTTAATTAAGCGGCTACCACTACGAGGGACGCTGATTTTCACTTCTTCTAGTATTTTGGCAGAATCTACTAAACCATTACGCAATTTGTGATGTGACCAAAGAATCATCATCATCATCATCAGCCTCTACTCGTCCACTGCTGGAGATAGGCCTCCTTCATGGCACGCCAACAAGCTCGATCCTGAGCAGTTCTCCGCCAGCCACTACCAGCCACCTTTTTGATGTCGTCGCTCCATCTCGCCTTAGGGCGATTGATATACCTAATTTAATAAACAACAATGCATATACATGTTCAATTAAAAATTCAATGTATGTTTTATAACATAATATTCTAATTGGGATGCTTGGTCTACAGAGGTCTGATTCCATCAATATCTATATTATGTGTTCATTGCCAACTTTTCGCGCCAATGTCCTCTCGACTAAGGCCAGAGGATTGCCATACTACAAAAAAACGGTACCTCCTTATAAATTGGCAACCCTAGATAGTGCGCAGCCGCGGGGCAGTTTATCATTTCGGCCCGTTATCTTTGTAACTGCAATCCACTTGGCCGCTTCACTTGTCTAAGAGTCGCAGGTGGCCAGGCCCTTTGGTTTTACGCTGGGGTCAATGTCCAGCCGATACTTATGATCGGAAGTCCAATTCTGGTACAGAAACATAAACCATCAATATCTAATCGCAGTGTTATCTCGGTAATGATAATGGCCGTTGCATCTCGGCAACAAACTAATTCAATGTCAAAAAATTATCGAATTGTGAGCAAAATAAGAGGTAGCGTAGGTAGGTATAATAGAAGCGTTTCGCCTCCTCCTTTATACCGCGTACATCGAGGGACTGGAATAATTTGCCAGCGCCGGTGTTTCCGTCGGACTACAATTTGAGTGTCTTCAAGGCTAGAGTGAATAGGCTCTTAATAAACTAGTGCGCTTTACCATCAACGATTGCGTCACTGCTTTCCATCAGGCAGGATTGCGGTCAAGCGCTAGTTTATCAATACATAGTATAAAACAAAGTCGCTTTCGCTGTATGTCCGTATGTATGCTTAGATCTTTAAAACTACGCAACGGATTTTGACGCGGTTTTCTTTTAATAGATAGAGTGATTCTTAAGGAAGGTTTGTATGTATAATAAATGCATAATATAGTAGAGAAACACTGAGAAATCTAAAAAGCGCGATAAAACCGAACTCCACGCGGGCGAAGCCGCGGGCGTAAAGCTAGTAATATATAAAAAAGGTATTTTTGACAAATTGAGACACAAATCCAAATGTGAACTTTCTTAAT
Organism: Sesamia nonagrioides; assembly: GCA_017933935.1. Taxonomy (NCBI): domain Eukaryota; kingdom Metazoa; phylum Arthropoda; class Insecta; order Lepidoptera; family Noctuidae; genus Sesamia; species Sesamia nonagrioides. The sequence continues at coordinate 686,640 of JADWQK010000022.1, forward strand.
TTTTCTTTTTCTATTATTATTATAAACTAGGGCCTGACCGCAATCCCGCCATGACCATAAGCAGTGGTACAATCGTTGATACTAAAGCGCGCTAGTTTATTAAGAGCCTATTCACTCTAGCCTTGAAAACACTTAAATTGTAGTCAGACAGAAACACCGCCGCTGGCAAATTGTTCCAGTCCCTCGATGTACGGGATATAAAAGACGAGGCGAAACGCTTCGTTCGAATCGTAGTGGTGTCAATAACGTCAGGGTAGAGCCTCGCCGTACGACGGGTTGTCCGATGATGGAACAGAGATGGGGGAATTAAATCATGCAATTCCCTCGCACACTCTCCAAAATGCATCCTATAGAACACCGACAGGCTGGCTACTCTTCGCCTGTGCTCCAGGCTTTGCTTTCAACCTTGCCTCCCTTTCTTACCCTCGTTTCCTTCCTTAACAACCGTTTTCGTCGCTCTGAGAAAGGTTTCTCTCTCTCTGATTATCGGAAATTATACAGAAATGTATAAGTAGTAACCAGCCTAGACGTTGCTCTGCATTCTAGGCTTATTATTGCATACAAACCACACCTTGCTTACAATATGCACGTTCCAAGTCAAATGCCAGTCGGATAATTGAACTAAAACTATCATAGACAAAAATGTATGTGGGTTTGAATCAAATTACGGTTCGCACCTAGTCAGGAGGTTTTATCATCATCATCAACCTTTTTTTATCGTCCCACTACTGGGCACAGATACAGAGAGGATTGAGCGTAATCACCACGCTTGCTCAATGCGGGTTGGCAATTTCAGACTTAAATCCAGATTTTCTCATGATGTTTTCCTTCACCTTTTAATCAGTCATTGGTGTTTATGATATACTTAGAAAGTACATATAACTTAGAAAAGTTACATTGGTACTTGCCTGACCTGGAATCGAACCCGCACACTCATACTTGAGAGGCTGTTGTTTTAACCATTAGGCACATAAGTTTGTGTAAATTAGTTAATCATCATCAATGCTCTCAAACTGGTGAAAAAAGGACATGTTACATCTACCAACCTGTACTGGACCCTCGTAGATTACGGCCCACTCCTCAATGAGAGGAGACCTGTGTCTCAGGAGTGGAAAAGTTATAGGCTGACTAATCTATAGTTGTAAAGCATTTCCGGGTGTGTAAGCTTCACCAAGTACCCTTAACTGGATTGGTAAGCGTTCCGCTGAGGACCATACAGAGCACAGCAATAATTGCCTCAAATTTCCAACAGAAAATCAAAATCAAAAGTCTTTTATTCAAACTAGGCTGAAAATCAGCACTTTTTGAACTATAACTGAATATTACATAATACAGCTCCAAAAACGCCCACCCATCGACAATTCCTAGTGCTTTAGCTGGGAAGAAGGCGGAACAAACTCCCCAGCAGTGAGACCCATCCGTAATGCATTCTAAAACTGTCAGGCTATCCATCACCTGTAGGGTAATTACGTAACAGACTATCAGGAGCAATGGGTGTCAATTTGACAGTTGAACAGCATTCATTGCGTGATTTATGTTATTGAGCAAACACATTTTTTGAACATATAGAGCAATGGAATAGCAATTTACATCAAACTGTAATAACACAATTAATGGGAATAGTATGATACGCAAGCTGATGGCATCCAAAAATGACTTGGAAAAGGATTTAATAATCAAAGTACAAGAACTTATCTTAGTAGGCAAGCAAAACCGCAAGCTTTAGCTAGTTTTACAAGTTTATCACTAATTTCCTTCGTTTACATCTTACAAGCGACATTGGGAAACACTTGAGTGGTTGATTGTCGATACAATTGCGATACGAGTCAACATGGCTTCCAATTAAACCTTAGGAGTAGGACACACCTGCGTTGATAGCTTAACGTAGAAAACGTTAGAGAACCACCCAGGAGAGTGTACTAAGTACTAACCAACTTTTCTTTATGATTATGTAGTGTGTAATCGAGGTGCAACAGACGTGGTGGCCTAGTGGTTAAAACACCAGCCCCTCAAGTATGAGTGTGCGGGTTCGATTCCAGGTCAGGCAAGTACCAATGTAACTTTTCTAAGTTATATGTACTTTCTAAGTATATCTTGGACACCAATAACTGATTACAAGGTGAAGGAAATCATCTTAAGGAAACCTGGACTTTAAGTCTGAAATCGCCAACCCGCATTGAGCAAGCGTGTTGATTACGCTCAATCCTTCTCTGTATGAGAGTAGACCTGTACCCAGCAGTGGGACGATAAAAAGGTTGATGATGATGATGAGTGTGTAGTCTCAAAATCAATAAAATATTGGACCCGATTTTCATATTCTCAAACTGACAGCCTCCGTGGCGTAGCGGTAGCGGACGCGGCCGCTGCGCAAGGTGGCGCGGGTTCGATCCCCGCACAGTGCAAGTATTTGTATGCATGAATATGAATATTTGCACTGGTCTGGTCGTGTCTCGGAAAGCACGTTAAGCCGTTGGTCCCGGTTGCCATACGAACATCTAATGGCAGTTGTTACGGGTTGTTGAAGCCCTCAAAAGTCCAACAATTGGTCTAACTGCAATGCTTCGATATATCGCCTTTGGGTTGTGGGGGTTAGACGGCAGTCGCTTCACGGAAAATATTGGAGTTTAGCCAAAATCAGCAGTTAGACCTAGTAAAGCGGACCCCAGACTTCAAAGCTAAAAAAGCTTCGGATACGACTGGGATTAACATTGAGACGACGATGAGTGTGTAATATCAAAGTCATTAAAATATTGGACCCGATTCTCATATTCTCAAACTAAACTTAATTTAGTTCAGTGCATCTTTTTCTTTCTATTTAATTAAAAAAAGGACAGAAGATAAATTCTAATTTAGTCCAGTCAAATTAGTCCGCGCCTGACTTATGTCGACGTGTCTAAATTGTCTATGGAGTATGTTAAACCAAACACAAAAATTAATTAAAATTCTTCTATTTACTCTAAAAGGAACCTTTTTACATGCTTTTTATTATCTTCACTTGTATGTTTGCTTGCTTGCTTGCTTGTTTGTTTGCTTGCTTGCTTGATTGTCTGTTTGTCCGTCTCTAACTCTTTGGACTACGAGTGAGCGGCTCATTACTGTAAAATGTCCCACCGTTTTCAATACGTCCGTTCGTTCGTTTCTTTTTTTTAAAAGAATATCGAAATAAAACTTGAAAATAAATATAGTTCAAAAAACTAAAAAACATGCTTTTAAAGAATATCAAACTAAAAAGCTAAAAATAATTTTTAAAAAAGCGTGAGGCGCTTAATATACAAAAATTATGGCACAAAGCGCCTCTGGCTTTTTTTAAATTATTTTGCCTTTTTAGTTTGATATTCTTTAAAAGCGTGTTTTTTTAGTTTTTTAACTACATTTTTTATTATCTGATTCGTTTATTTTTTTATTCTGTGGTGTGGTACAAACTATTTGATACATTTTTTCACTTTTCACGTAGTTTAATACTGATTCTGTTTTGTGGAAAGTTTGAATATTAATAAGTAATAAATAAATAAAATATAAACTGTGTTTAAGAAAAAAATATAAATATTTTTTGTGTTTCCTATGAGCCTTGAAATATTTTAATTGGCTCAAGTTTTTGCTATATGTATTCACTGTAGGCAAGTAGAACTTGTGGTTTCCGCGTTTGGAACCCGATGTCCATTTCATAATTCCATAAGAATTTACCATTTTTTTAGATTTTTTTTTCTGAGACATGATTTATTATTAAACTAAAAAATTGCTAAAATCATAAATCTTGACATTACAATTTTTATTTTTTTGCTTCATTTATAACATATAATTTTATAATTTGTTCTTCTTTTTCTATCTACACCTGCCGTGTTCACACCTAATTATATATGCTATAGGTATGTGTATCCTTTACTGCGGACTCCCAATAAACAGATAAATAACTATGCCGTAATACCAAATCTCTCAGAGATTGCCTCATACGTAGGGGCGAAGGTATCTATTAAAAAACAGTGTCGATTCTCTTGCGCCAAACTAAACCTGCAGCAATTCATCATCAACCTTTTTATCGTCCCACCACGCTTGCTCAATGCGGGTTGGCGATTTCAGACTTAAAGTCCAGGTTTCCTCAAGATGTTTTCCTTCACCTTCAGTCATTGGTGTCCAACATATACAGGGTGTATCTGACATTGTAACGCAAACTTCACGAAAAGGCTACACCGCATGCCACTAATAAAATTATTATAGTTATTTATGTCGTTAATGAACGGTTACAGAATTCACAGTGTTTAAAAACATGTGTCGGCTCGGCCTTTGAACGTTGCAAGCGTGCCGCCGTGCAGGTTTGTAGGTATGACGTTGATCCCTGATGTGAACTCTATTAAATCAGCAGATAAGACAGTTTTTAGAGTTTTGTTTTCATTGCGCTTTTTTATGTAATTAGCGAATTAATTAATTTTTACTTTAAAATCTTATTGGGTTATAAAAGTATAGCAATTATGAACGGTCTAAAGAGAAAAAAACTACATATATAATTATTTTTTTAAATCATGAAAAAGCTGACGAAAATTTCAACGTACTGGATCCATGGTACTCGTTTGTGCGTCGATGTCAGATACACCCTTTATATGCTATAGGTATGTGTATCCTTTACTGCGGATCCCCAATAAATAGATAAATAAATATTCCGTAATACCAAATCTCTCAGAGATTGCCTCATACGTAGGTATCTATTAAAAAACGGTGTCGATTCTCTTGTTCCAAACTAAACTTAATTTCTATTTAAATTCAGTACACACAACACAACTGCAGCAATTCATCATCAACCTTTTTATCGTCCCACTGCTGGGCACAGGTCTCCTCTCATACAGAGAAGGAATCACCACGTTTGCTCAATGCGGGTTGGCGATTTGAGACTTCAAAGTCCAGGTTTCCTCAAGATGTTTTCCTTCACCTTCAGTCATTGGTGTCCAAGATATACTTAGAAAGTACATATAACTTTAGAAAAGTTACATTGGTACTTGCCTGACCTGGAATCGAACCCGCGCACTCATACTTGAGAGACTGGTGTTTTAACCACTAGGCCACCACGACATAATTTCAGCGAGTCTGTGAGGTGAGTTGAGTCTGCAGTCCTCAAGATGTTTTCCTTCACCTTCAGTCATTGGTATCCAAGATATACTTAGAAAGTACATATAACTTTAGAAAAGTTACATTGGTACTTGCCTGACCTGGAATCGAACCCGCGCACTCATACTTGAGAGGCTGGTGTTTTAACCACTAGGCCACCACGACATAATTTCAGCGAGTCTGTGAGGTGAGTTGAGTCTGCAGCAATTCAGTAACATATTATTACATAGACAATTTAGACACGTCGATTAACGTCAGTCGCGGACTAATTTGACTGGACTAAAACAATATTATCTTCTGTCCTTTTCTTAATGAAATAGAATAATATGCACTGAACTGCAGCGATCCGTCGTGTTCCGGCATGATGTCTGGTGAAGCCGTACGGTGGACGGGTCTGAGCAGTTGTGTTGCGATGTGTGCCGGGTACGATGTGCCTAATGTTGTTGTGTCAGGAGTTTGGTCGTGGAGGGTCTCCAGAACATCCTCTGGCGCAGCATCGTTGGTCGTTTTGTTGGGTTAAACATTGCATCACCTCGCTCAACTGCCGTCTTCCTTCCTATTCACTCAGTTTTTTTTGAGTGAATAGGCTTAATAAGCTAGTGCGTTTTACCATCAACGATTGCATCACTGCTTACCATCAGGCGGGATTGCAGTCAAGCACTAGTTAATAACTAACAAAAAAAAAAAAAACTAAATTAAGTTTAGTTTGTGAACATGAGAATCGGTACTAATATTTTTTGCTGCCTTCGTTATCCTGCTTTTTCAGCTAATTAAATACCGTTCCTTTACGCCGCTGTTTAGTCCTTAGATCAACAAGCCCGCCAAATTGGCCATCAATTGGGCACAAACTTACTCTCCGTACAGCTACTCCATCCATAATAGAAAATCAAACGCAATTCTATACCGATTTTCATTGATTAAGACCGATTTTCCGGTCTCACATTGAACAAGGCTTCAATCTAAGTACCAAGCTTTCGCAAGAGATACCTTACACCCGTGCAATAAGGGCGTGGTCAAACAAGACAGTTGAATTCGTACTCGACCAGTAATGATATTAGAATGTCATTAGATTATGCCCTAAGAGCACGTTTACATGGTAAAGTTAGTAAACTATTTAGTAGATTATTTTGTTTACACGTGGCTGTTTTGTTTACCTTTAGCTAACTGTCTAAGAAGATAGTTAGCTAAAGGTAAACAAAACAGCCACGTGTAAACAAATAATTAACGTGCAAGATCACGTTTACGTTAGTAAACTATTTAGTAGATTATTTTGTACTATCTAAGAGCACGTTTACGTGGTAAAGTTAGTAATTAGTAGATTATTTTGTTTACATGTGGCTGTTTCGTTTACATTTAGCTAACTATCTTAATTCTAAAGGATAGCAGCGGTGGCCTGGTGATGACGACCGCGACTTACAAGTTGTAGTTCGTAGGTCCGAACCCCACCAGGCGCATTACTTTGTGTAAATTATTTCGTCACCACTGCTCTCAAAAGGGTGAAAGAATACACCTTGAATACAATAATACACCCTGTAACGAGGCTTCATAATCCTGTGCTGAATTAAAAGTTTCAGTTTGAGCGTCTGTGTCATTCCATACCACTATCTGACCCTAGATATCATAATCTGAAATGGCATGGTAACATAAATATAATATTTACATTCTTATTTACTTGACCCTTAGGCCTTATGTTAATGTACAAACGACAGCACATCAAGCTGCTACAATCTGTCGAATTTCTTTATTAGATTTTCAACTTTATCGCTAAAACATTAAGGCTCAAGGTTTGATTGGGAATATTTGACATTTTCGCATAGCTTGACCTGCTGTCGTACGTACATAACAATTAGATACATCAATAAGCAAGCATATTCAAATATTCTTGCATTTTTTCCCTTCAACAATGGAATAGAGAACGAACAAAACTAAAGAAGTTTTCTATTCCCCCGCCAGCAGACTTTGCTCTCTCCGTAACCCTGGTTTGTGAACAACATCAAGGAACCGAAATCCCAAACTGCCACCGGCCGGTGAGCTTATCAGCAAGTCTATAGCGCTAAGTGAACATCTGATGGAGGCCTCCATCCACTCCAGCACACCAGGAGGACATCGACTGGAGCCCTCCTGTAAGTCCAACCTCTTCATTATTTGGGAATGCTTGCTGCGGTTTCTCTCCGTATTTCAATTTCAATATACCAAACGTGAAAGAAGTCGTGGTGGCCTAGTGGTTAAAATACCAGCCTCTCAAGTATGAGTGCGCGGGTTCGATTCCAGGTCAGGCAAGTACCAATGTAACTTTTCTAAAGTTATATGTACTTTCTAAGTATATCTTGGACACCAGTGACTGAAGGTGAAGGAAAACATCTTGAGGAAACCCGGACTTTAAGTCTGAAATCGCCAACCCGCATTGAACAAGCATGGTGATTACGCTCAATCCTTCTCTGTGTGAGAGGAGACCTGTGCCCAGCAGTGGAACGATAAAAAGTTTGATGATGATGATGATGATACCTAACGTGCGCCTATCTTACAGTCACCAAAACAAACATTAATAGCCATAGACAAGAAAACTAGAATTAATTGCCTCTCTCCCATTTCTGGCAAAATATTCTCGTGAAAGGTAATTTCTACTGTATTCAAATAGATTCCTTCCATATTAGGTGTACAGCCGTTTCTGTTATGTTATGTCGTGACTAGGTAAAGTTCCTGGGAGCTCCAAATGCTTACCAGTGCTGTTCAATTGCGAACTTTATAGCTGTTTTGCTAATGCTGTAGGTATAGTGGTCAAAACAACGACTTCTTTTTGCAAAACCTCTTCGAAAAATTGTCTTTTTAGGCACTTATCGTTCACTCTTTCATCATCATCAACCATTTTATCATCCCACTGCTGGGCACAGGGTAGCTACCATAAGTTTGCATTACGAGACTCGATCGTCGATATTGAGCGCGTTTGACTCATCGATTGGCTCGCTTCAAGGATGTAAGAACTCTCAACCTATGAGAGCGCCAAACGCGCTCGATATCGACGATCGAGTCTCGTAATGAAAACTCATGGTAGCTACACAGGTCTCGTCTCAAACAGAGAGGGATTGAGCGTAATTACCACGCCTGCCCAATGCGGGTTGGCGATTTCAGACTTAAAGTCCAGGTTTCCTCAAGATGTTTTCCTTCACCTTGTAATCATTCATCAAGCCATTGATGTCCAAGATATACTTAGAAAGTACATATAACTAAGAAAAATTACATTGGTACTTGCCTGACCTGAAATTGAACCCGCACACTTATACTTGAGAGGCTGATGTTTTAACCACTATAGGCCATCATGACTTCAAAAATCTGTCGAAAATCATTAAATGAAGCAAATAGCTATTGAAACTAAGCCAACTTAGTCTGAATTGTTTTCCGAAAATAGATTAGGTACGCAATTAGGCTGCTGGTTTGTTATTTTCAGGTTTTCCTGTAGAAATTGCTGTAAAAATTTCAGAGTTAAAACTTAGGTGAATCAAATCTATAATGAGCTGTTCAAAATTTGTATCCCCTACCATCAGGTGGAATAACAGCAGCTATGGTAAAACTGAAAGAAGGAAAACAAACCTTTCTTCTTAGTAAAAGTATGTGATGCTGCGCACCTCCACCATATTTCCAGTTAAATAAATATAGTTTAAAAAACTAAAAAAAAACATGCTTTTAAAGAATATCGAACTAAAAAGTTAAAAATAATTTTAAAATTTAATTGATGTGGACTGACTGGTTTTAAGTATAATTTTATTTATTTTAACTGTGTTTGGTTTAATTTAAATGCATGCCTACATTAATTCCAATTTTGATTTAAATTAAATTTTATTAATTCATGATTCTTTGACATTTTATTAAATTTTATTGTATTGTAGGTAATTCATAATTCTTTGACATTTTTATTTTTGATTCGTGGATTAAGTAGTTACATTTTGTACTTTAATTGTAATTCTGTTTTAATTTTATTTTTATTGTTAATATTATTTCTTCTACAATTTTTATTTTAATTTTGGATGAATCTTTTTCATGTTATTGCTATTTTATATGCTATTTCTATGGACCATGGTCTGACAATAAAATTTATTATTATTATTATAATAGTATATAAACAATACTAGTATAAATGGCAAAAAAGCGTGAGGCGCTTTGTGCCATAATTTTTGTATATTAAGCGCCTCACCCTTTTTTTAAAATAATTTTTAACTTTTAGTTTGATATTCTTTAAAAGCATGCTTTTTTAGTTTTTTAAACTTAATTTATTTTCAACTTTTTAGTTCGATATCCTTTTTTAATAATATACCTACGGATAACACGAACGCTTTAGTGGTGCTCATTTGCTTTTACCAAACTTTTCTTGATCTCCAACAGACAGAATAGCAAATGCTAAAATTCGTAATGATGAGTTACCCAAGTAACAAAATCTAAAACTAAATCTAAACTAAATACTTTGCCTGCACTAATTAATACCGCTCGACCAACGAACGTATTGAAAACGGTGGGACATTTTACAGTAATGAGCCGCTCACTCGTAGTCCAAAGAGTTAGAGACGGACAAATAAACAAACAAGCAAGCAAACATACATACAAGTGAAGCTAATAAAAAGCATGTAAAATAGCAACTTTAATTCAATGACAATTAAGTTGATTTCAGAGTGACCAACACTATTGAAAAAGTTATAAATATGATGGAAATTCTAGTTCAGTTTCTCTACGGTCTTACTATGAGAATATTGCACAATAGATCGTGTGGTGCTTGAAGATTTCAGACGTATGATAAACACTTAGGGCTATTTTATTTTATTAGGTTCACCAACAATTGATTACACAAAAACAACCAAATAATACATTCGCAAAGGTAAAATAACAGTGAAATTACGATTAAGACTAAAAAACACACAAAAAAAATGTTTTTTTAAAATTATCACATTATTAAAAAATGTTAAGGTTTTATTTTCACAAGTCTTCTTCTTCTTCAACCTATAGAGGTCCACTGCTGGACAAAGGCCTGGACAATTAAACTGTGGAAATTTAATTTTCACAATTCTACTTTGTATATTGCATGGTTTTTTTATACCCCATAACTCGAGGGTATAAACTCATAGATACCCTCGAGCCGTATTAAATCAGGCCATATCAAAGAATCAGTTGTCATTTTTATTTGTTTTCGTTTCTCATACTAAGTCATCATCTCAGCGTTAATCCCAGTCGCATCCGAAGCTTTTTCAGCATTGGAGTCTGGAGTCCGCTTTACCAGTCTAACTGCTGATATGGCTGAACTTCGACATTTTCCGCGAAGCGACTGCCGTCTGACCTCCACAACCCGAAGGCGACATCGAAGCATTGCAGCTAGACCAAATGTTGGACTTTTGAGGGCTTTAACAACCCGTAACGACTGCCATTAGATGTTCGTATGGCAACCGGGACCAACGGCTTAACGTGCTTTCCGAGGCACGACCAGACCAGTGCAAATATTCATATTCATGCATACAAATATTTGTACTGTGCGGGGATCGAAACCGCGCCTCCTTGCGCAGCGGCCGCGTCCGCTACCGCTAGGCCACGGAGGCTATCAAGTTTCTCATACTAAGTAATACGGAAAAATCACAAGTATTAATATTAATCACACGTGAAATGTGACGTTTTCTGATCTATATATAATGCTATTTTTTGTTGATACGAAATCCAAAACACGTGGTACTTTTAAGTAAAGAATCTATGTACAAAATTTCAAAAAGATATCATGAAAAACCACAAAGGTATGAGCTTCTTATCTTATTTGGTTGTCCCAACAAAAATATGGTCAACGCACCGCTCTCCCGCTTGCGCCTGTAGCGACACAGCGCGGTGGGGCCCTGTCTCACTGTGCTCCTAGTATTATGATCCACCGTTAGCTGTGTGCTGGGTAACCACACTACAACAATTTCTCAAGGTATTTGGGAAAAATATAACATGATTTAAAAATTACCGGAATCGATTCGGTTGCTTATCCTCAACAAACTGTATTCAGGGTTCGTATAAAGTAAAACTAACTTTGTATAAAGTCAAGCAGTTTATCGATCAGAAACGCGATCAAGTTCGAAAACAATGGCCCATTCAAAGTATGCAAGTGGACTGGCAGAAGAATGTAAAGTTACTTATGTGACCTGAAACAGAGAATTTAAATTTAATAATAAGTAAAATAAAATAAAATTTGCAAAATTTGAATGTCAAACTCAAAAAAGGTAGCAAATGCGTGAGGTCTGTGTAAAAGATCGCTTTTAGCGATAAGACCGCCCATTGTGTCACCCTTTGTAAAATCTTTATATTTATGTTCTGTAATCTATAAAGGGTGTATCGACATCGACGCACAAACGAGTACCATGGATCCAGTACATGATTCTGAACCCCCCAATGGTGGAATTTTTCGTCGGCTTTTACATGATTTAAAAAAAAATATATGAAGTTTTTTTCACTTTAGACCATTTATAATTGCTATACTTTTATGACGCAATAAGATTTTAAAGTAAAAATTAATTAATTCACTAATTACACAAAAAAAGCGCAATAAAAACAAAACTCGAAAAACTGTCTTATCAGCTGATTTGATAGAGTTTACATCAGGGATCAACGTCATACCTACAAACCCGCACGGCGGCACGCTTGCAACGTTCAAATGCCGAGCCGACACTTTTTTTAACCACTGTGAATTCTGTAACCGTTCATTAACGACATAAATGACTATCATAATTTTATTAGTGGCATGCGGTGTAGCCTATCCGCGAAGTTTGCGTTACGATGTCAGATACACCCTGTATGATGTACATAATAAAGAGTAGGTATTCTATTCTATTCTATTTTATGTAGTTGCCATTTGCCATTCAAACTGGTTAGTATCCTTTTCCGATTAGCTTGTTCAAAAACTAAACTAAATTTGTAGTTAAATGCATATTTCTCTTTCTATTTTGAAGCAGAAGATATAAAGTAGGATTGGGTTGTATCCTAAAAAATAATTTAATGTCCGTCAGATAAATTTATAAAAAATATTGAACACGTATTTTTTATTTTTTATTTCATTCAAATATTTAAGAAGATATGTTGATTTGAAATGACGCATGACGTCATGCCGTGGTACAAAATATTCCAAGGCGTGACGTAATTAACTTCCACTCCGTAACTTTAATACGCTATACCGAAGTAGTTTTTGGTAATTTCAACAAAATAAAAAATACGGGTCTTAATAATTTTTTTTTTATTGTCTATAGACAGACTAATTATTTAAGAAATAATACTATTATTAAAGAATTTTTATTACTATACAAAATGATACTTTTAATCCATTCATGTTTTTTAATAAATTGCATTTCATATTAACCCCAAAAAAATGTATAGAAGACTTTTTGCTGGTCCTCGGATTTCATCACAAGTAACGCAACTAAATAACAAAATATTGTTGCAAAATAAGAAGAATCACTGTCATCTTCTAACTTGGACCACTTCATTCATTGCGGCAGGAATTCGTGAAATGCACCGTTGTGGGCTACTTCCTCACGCAAACCCTGGGACCTAGGCATAGAATAAAGAGAGGGAAGTACGTTATCTTCATACAAACGGACCGCGCGCGGCTTGTATGTGTGCGCCATAGTATCTATGCGTCGCCGCACGCACACCTAAACACAATATTAGAGTGCCTATGACTGCGCTAGTCGCGGCTAGCACGGAACGAGGTTCGCGCGTCACGGCTTTCGGCACATTAGCTTTTAAAAAATGATCACATAAACTGCAAAGTTGGTATGTCTATTTATGAACAAATAAAAGACTTATATTTTTCAAATTATATTTCTAAAAGTTATTTACAAGGATACGGATATATTACACATTAAAGTTTAATAACAACGCGTTTCGTAATAGTCGAAACCGAAGAAAGTAGGTATTTTTCTGTAGCTAATTTGTAATTTTGTATTAAATGTGTGATTCAATAGATGTTATGTTTGTATTATTTATATTTGTATTAATTAAAAATAAATATGGTTCTTTATGTGTACAAACTAAAAATAAAAATTACAAAAAAAAACTGACTAGTATATGTTTTTTTTTTTAATAGTTATAAACTAGTGCTTGACTGCAATCCGCTTGATGGTAAGCAGTGATGCAATCGTTGATGGTAAAGCACACTAGCTTATTAAGCCTATTCACTCAAAAAAACTGAGTGAACAGGAAGGAAGACGGCAGTTGAGCGAGGTGATGCAATGTTTAACCCAACAACACGACCAACGATGCTGCGCCAGAGGATGATCTGGAGAGCCTTCACGACCAAACTCCCGACACAACAACATTAGGCACATCGTACCCGGCACACATCGCAACACAACTGCTCAGACCCGTTCTCAGTACGGCTTCACCAGACATCATGCCGGAACACGACGAATCGCTTGGCTTGTAAACTAAATACTAAGCAAATAATTTAAACATAAGCTCTTAGTCTATAAATATTTGTTAGCGGTTTGGGCGACAACCGTAACCGACGAAGCGCGGACAGTCGTCAACCCTAAGACAGTAGGCAATTAAATCGCGGATTGGGTCGCAGATAACCTACTTCCCCTCTTTATTCTATGACCTAGGTTTATAGTAGCTAAGTACATAATTTACTAGTTGAATACCAATTAGATTGTTTGTGTAAACATTAAGTTATAGTAACAATAGGTACGAGTAGGTGTCTAACTTAAATAGGTGGAACCTGCAATCTACTAATCCATACTAATATTATAAATGCAAAAGTATCTCTGTCTGTCTGTCTGCCCGGCTTTCACGCCAAAACTACTAAACCGATCGTAATGATATTTGGTACTCAGACAGTCTAGAGCCTGAGAAAGGACACAGGCTATATAACATCCCGCTATGACCAATAGGAGCAGAGCAGTAACAAAAAATGTTGCGAAAACGGGAGCTAACGCGGACGTACATATTGCTCCCATTATTTTAACAGCCGCATATTTTATATCAACTGAGCTCTTTTTAATTTACGGGAACCACCGCGCGGTGTAACCGTCCACGCGGACGGAATCGTGGGCAACAGCTAGTATTATTATAAATGCAAAAATTTCTGAGAATGTATGGGTGGATGTTTGTTACTCTTTCACGCAAAAACTACTGAACGGATTTGGATAAAATTTGGCCCACAGATGGTTTATAACCGAGAATAATAAGGATACTTTTTTTCCCGATATTCCCAAGGGATCGAAACTCAGCAGACAAAACCGCGGGGCTCAACTAATAGAAAAAAATATATGTAGAAATTATTTTACTGTATAGTATTTTTATGTTATCATAGTATTGTATTTATGTGTATATGGGCCTTTAAAATAATTAGTCCGTCTTACAGATAATAAAAAAAAATAAAACCCGTATTTTTATTTTGTCGAAATGACCAAAAACTGAGATATAGCATATTAAAGTTACGAAGAGTGGGCTAATTACGTCGCGCCTTGGTATATTTTGTACCATGGCGTGACGTCATGCGACATTTGAAATTAATATATCTTCCTAAGTATTTGAATGAAGAAAAAAATACGTGTTCAATCCATACTAATATTATCAATGCGAAAGTACCTCTGACTTTCTGTCTGTCCGGCTTTCACGCCAAAACTAGTGAACCGATTGTAATGAAATTTGGTACACAGATAGTCTAAAGCCTGAGAAAGGACATAGGCTATAAAACATCCCGCTATGACCAATAGGAGCAGAGCACAAACAAAAAATGTTGCGGAAACGGGAGTGAACGCGGACGTACATATTGCTCCCATTATTTTAACACGCGCTTATTTTATGTACTGAGGCTCTTTCGGTTCGAAGTTTACGCGGGTGAAACCGCGGGGCACAGCTAGTATTTTTTATAAATCTATCTAATGGACATTCAATTATTTTTAGGACATAACCCAATTAGGCTACAATCATCATATAATTACAATCAAGGGTCAAAAGTCCATTACCACTTTTGAACTTTATTGCAATAACAATAAGGGTCAAAAGTGATACTCCACTTTTGACCCTTACTGTAAAAACCTATATTGTTTCTCTAGGGCTTTTTGTGTCGGTACTTCCTAACTTCCTTCATAATTTTTCAATATACATAAAGCTTTTCTGGGCAGGTACACCGGAAAAATATACAAATAACTTACATTTCTCGGTGGTAGGCCATAACATCGGCTGCCGGCCAAAGTTACCACCCACCACACAAAATCTTGCCGCCAAGCGATTTTTCGTGTTCCAGCATGATGTCTGGTGAAGCCGTACGGAGAACGGGTCTGAGCAGTAGTGTTGCAATGTATGCCAGGTACGATGCGCCAGATGTTGTTGTGTCGGGAGTTAGGTCGTGGAGTAGGCGAGTCTTCAAATCAATCTCCCTCTGGCGCAGCATAGTTGGTCGTGTTGTTGGGTTTAACATTGCATCACCTCGTTCAACTGCCGTCTTCCTTCTTATTCACTCAGTTTTTTTTTAGTGAATAGGCTCTTTATGAACTAGCACGCTTTACCGTCTACAATTGCATCACTGCTTACCATCAGGCGGGGTTGCAGTCAAGCACTAGCTTATAATTAGGTTAATAAATTTAAACCGTTTTTCGAAAATTTACGATTGTAATTACCCTGCAATTAATTCGCACAAGTCACCTAGTGTGGTATTTATTTGCTAATGAACCCCAAGCTATATAGTCTGTATCTTGGGGCTCAAATCACACTATCAATCTCAATGTAAATTGTGAAGGATATTCAGTAATGATGAGTTATTTTAAACATCATCATCATCATCTCAGCGTTAATCCCAGTCGCATCCGAAGCTTTTCAAGCTTTGGAGTCTGGGGTCCGCTTTACCAATCTAACTGCTGATTTTGGCAAAACTTCGATATTTTTCCGTGAAGCGACTGCCGTCTGACCTCCACAACCCAAAGGCGATATCTAAGCATTGCAGTTAGACCAACTGTTAGACTTTTGAGGGCTCCAACAACCCGAAACGACTGCCACTAGATGTTCATATGGCAACCAGGACCAACGGCTTAACGTCATTTCCGAGGCACGACCAGACTAGTGCAAATATTGATATTCATGCATACAAATATTTGCACTCTGCGGGAATCGAACCCGCGCCTCCTTGCGCAACGACCGCGTTCGCTACCGCTACACAACGGAGGCTGTCAGTGGAGTTATTTTAAACAATAACTTCATTATTGTTGTTTCGTTATGTTTTGTAGATAAATATGTTTCGTTCTGCGTGATGGAATCAGGAATGATGAGATCCGCAGAAGAACGAGACTAACCGACATAGCCCGAAGAATTGCAACACTAAAGTGGTAGTGGGCCGGGCACATTGCACGTAGGAACGATGCCTGATGGGGCCGACGGGTTCTCGAGTGGCAACCACGCACCGGAAGACGCAGCGTGGGTAGACCCCCGGCAAGGTGGACCGACAACCTAATGAAGATTGAAGGTCGCGGGAAACCGCTGGATTTTCTCGGTGGTAAGCATAATATTGGCTGCCGGCAGAAGTTACCACCCACCAGACAAAGTCTTGCCGCCAAGCGATTCGTCCTGTTCCGGCATGATGTCTGGTGAAGCCGTACGATGGACGCGTCTGAGCAGTTGTGTTGCGATGTGTGCCGGATACGATGCGCCAAATGTTATTGTGTCGGGAGTTTGATCGTGGAGGGTCTTTAGATTAATCTCCCTCTGGCGCAGCGTCTTTGGTCGTGTTGTTGGGTTTAACATTGCATCACCGCGCTCAACTGCCGTCTTCCTTCCTACTCACTAAGATTTTTAAGTGAATAGGCTTAATAAACTTGCGCATTCACCATCAACGATTGCATCACTGCTTACCATCAGGCGGGAGTGCAGTCAAGGACTAATTTATAATTATTAAAAAAAAAATGCGGGAAGCGAATCCTTGGGGGCAGCCTATGTCCAGCAGTGGACTTCTTTCGGCTGAAATGATGATGATGATATTTCACAAGGATACTTCTGACAATGTGTTAATATCTCTTCGCAGTTGTGACTACATAGTTTATATAATATTTTCTAAATATTATTGGAATGGGTTTCGTTTGTAAACGTATCACTTCAGAACGGCTGGAGTACCTTAGTTCTGTTATTTATTAAATATCCGTAATAGTGTAATAGTTTTTCTTCTAAAACTTTCGAATTCTGGAAAAACTGGACTCTATTTGCGCTATATAGGGCAAGCATAGGTATTACTAATCTATTAATATACTCGGTGGTAGGCCATAATACCACCTGCCGGCAGAAGTTACCACCCACTAGACAAAGTCTTACCGCCAAGCGATTCGTCGTGTTCAGGCATGATGTCTGGTGAAGCCGTACAGAGGCTGGGTCTGAGTAGTTGTGTTACGATGTGTGCCGGGTCCGATACCCCAAATTTTGTTGTGTTGGGATTTTGGTCGTGGAGGGTCTCCAGATCAATCTCCCTCTGGTGCAGCATCGTTGGTCGTGTTATTGGGTTTAGCATTCCATCACCTCGCTTAACTGCCGTTTTCCTTCCTATTCAATAAGTTTTTTGTGTGAATAGGCTAAATAGGCTAATAAACTACTTCGCTTTGCCATCAACGATTACATGACTGATTACCATCAGGCGGGATTCCGCTCAAGCACTAGGCTTGACCGGAATTTATAATCTAATTCTTCATTACTTAAATCATCATCATCATCCCAGCGTTAATCCCAGACGCATTCGAAGCCTTTTTCAGCTTTGGAGTCTGGGGTCCGCTTTTACCAGTTCAACTGCTGATATGGCTAAACTTCGACATTTTCCGTGAAGCGACTGCTGTCTGACCTCCACAACCCGAAGGCGACATCGAAGCATTGCAGCTAGACCAATTGTTGGACTTTTTGAGGGCTCCAACAACCCGTAACAACTGCTTCTAGATGTTCGTATGGCAACCGGGACCAACGGCTTAACGTGCTTTCCGAGGCACGACCAGACCAGTGCAAATATTCATATTCATGCATACAAATACTTGCACTGTGCGGGGATCGAACTCGCGCCACCTTGCGCAGCGGCCGCGTCTGCTACCGCTACGCCACCGAGGCTGTCGTCTTCATTACTTAAATATGGTCGAAAAAAACTGTCAAATTGATAGCCATGGCTACTAAAAGTATTATGTAACTCGGGGCTCAGCAGTGCGTCGAAAATCTAATGCGTGAAAAAAAAACTCGGCGAGGAAAAAGAGCGCCTGGAAACGTATGACGCATATTCTATTAATTTTTTCTTTGTGTTTAATGAGCATAAAAGTATTTAGTTTCAAAACTACGCTAAATAGATCTTGGTAACCGATAAAAACAACAAAAAGTGCCTACGAGCAATTTAACAGGTAAATAATATCGATATGACTCGATACCTGCAATCGTTGCGTCACTAATCGACTAAGATCGGAATGCTACCATTGTTTCGTGCAATAATTCTAAGTTACTAACATTTGATTGGATTATAAACTCTATTTCTAGAACGGTATGGCCCATAATTTGTTGTGGTCGCATAAATCGTTCAAGGTCGCTTAAACAGTTCGATTTCATTTACATTCTGTTGTTGTTAGAACACTATTTAAGAATTTCCAGATATTGGCGCCGAATTTCTTGTTCACAAACGAAACAAATTTTAAGTCAAGTGCATCCTTTTCCTTCTATTCCATTAAGAAAAGGATAGAAGATAACATTTTAGTTTAATCCTGTCAAATTAAGATACTTCATAGACAGGTTAGACGCGATTATAAACATGGCGACCAAACAAAACGCCAATTTACGTCATGAGCGGACTAATTTGACAGGTCCAAACTAACATTTTATCTTCTGTTCTTAACTTTAACTCTAATCGTCGTTTATGAATGAACCCCTTAATTACTGCGGTGTTTATTCAGAAACGATGATTAAAGTTAACTGACGTTTAAAGATCAAAAATGTGTGGTTAAATAATCGCTAATCACTAGTTAACTTTAAGCAAGATTATGAATAAGGGGGATGATGACCAGGGACTGACACAGACAGATCAGGTCAAGCCCAGTTACGGCTTCACCTAAGTTTTATATGTATCTGTTTATTTATACAAAGTATAATGTTTAGGGTTCCGTAATCAAAGGGCTAAACCCTTATTACTAAGATTCTACTGTCCGTTTGTCTGTCTGTTTGTCACTAGGCTGTATCTCATAAACCGACAGTTGAAATTTTCACAGGTGGTGTTTTTTTGTTGCCGCTATAACATTAATGCTAAAAGTACTTTTCTTTTATTTAAAACATGTAAATTTACTAACGCACTTCCTGAAAACAGTCAGTTCAGAATCGTTTACTGAATCGGTTTATATAAATTTTAATATAGGTCATTTTTATCCCAAAAATAATTAAAACTACGGAAATCATTGTCGTATTAACCCTGTTGTTTTAAAATCGTAGTTTTACATGTACTTATACATTAATCATTCAATACAAAATGAAGAAAAAAAACATTAATTGCAAGAACGTATAGGTCTTCGTTCTCCAAGAATTGGTATAATTAATTTAATAAAATACAATGCATATACATCTTAAATTAAAAATTCAATGTAGGTATGCATTATGATCATTACAGGTGAAGGAAAACATCTTGAAGAAACCTGGACTTTTAGTCTGAAATCGCCAACCCGCATTGGGCAGGCGTGGTGATTACGCTCAATCCTTCTCTGTATGAGAGGAGACCTGTGCCCAGCAGTGGGACGATAACAAGGTTGATGATGATGATGATTATTGTAAAGGTTGTTGTTGCTAGGTGCTGCAGGACAGGTGACATCAGGATAGTCTTTTAATAAAACCAGGAGTTCTGTGTTACGACGTGTGTATTCGAGACTATATAATTGACAGACGAGAACGTAATTGTGCAGGGGAATACATACTCTCTTTAGGAGTGTTCCTATATTGAAGTAATGCCAAATGGGGATCTGTGTTGTCCGCAAAACATTTGGTCATCATATTTTTTATAGTGCCTATGGTTGTTTCAACGAACCCATTAGACCTAGGACAGTAAGGACTAGACGTGACATGTTCAATTTGCCATTCTGAGACAAAATTATGAAACTCTTTTGAATTAAATGGGGGACCATTGTCTGAAACTAGTGTATTAGGGATACCATGACGAGCAAAAAATGATTTCAAGTGACTAATGACAATTTTACTGTTGGAACCACCTATTAGTTTAGCAATTTCGACGTATTTGGAAAAATAATCAACTACTATGACATATCTATCAGAATTTATATCAAATAGATCGACTCCTACTTTATACCATGGAATTAATTTTATCTCATGGGGTTGAAGCGGCTCTTTAGTATTATTATGGGGGTTATCCCACTTCTGACACCATGTAAAGGTTGTTGTTGCTAGGTGCTGCAGGACAGGTGACATCAGGATAGTCTTTTAATAAAACCAAGAGTTCTGTGTTACGACGTGTGTATTCGAGACTATACAATATGTAAAGAAAACCCTGTCCGACCCATAAGGATAATAAAGGTTAGGTAATCACATGACCAAATAAAATTTGAAATTTTGCATAATCATCATAGTAACAATACTAATCAATTTTGAAACTATCTTTTTTCCCCGCGAATTTACGCTAACTTCCCCAAAATTTGGTGTTTTTAAAAAAATGACAACACCATTTTAGGCGGTATAATTGTCGGCTTTCCTTTTATTGTTTTGTTAGATTATTTATTTCTTTGGCGGCGTCGCGCGTGAGCTTTGTCGGCGACGTAAAAGAAATAACTAGTGATGCACTAATTTTTGCGCAATAACGTTTTTTATCGCTATTAATCGAAACTTGTATCTGGTTGAATGATTTGTTAAAAACACAGATTACCCAATGGTAAAAGTACTTTTGTTTGTTTATCGATTAATTACTAATAACATTATTATAACACAAGTATTAGTAAACAGAAACGAGAAGGACTTATGAAACACAATTTTAGTAACATTTTACAAATATTTTAACGGTCAATATCATCGATTTTGAGACAGAAACTGAAATTAAAAATTTGGCATGATTTTCATTTACAGCAGTGTACCTAACTAATTTAAGTTTTGTAAAAGTTCTAAACAATTCCATGCGATGTTGAATCTAGAATGAGAATGAGAAACTACAATATTAAATCGATAACAAAAATAGACGAGTAAATTGTTTCCATCGAAAATCAAAATTTTTATTACTTACACGTCCCTATTTACTCAAAGGATGCCGCGAGGCCAGCCCTGTAGGTACAATTTTTAAAATAAAAATCATTTTTACTTTAAATTATCAGTTGCGCGTTAACATCGCTCTAGTGAAGACTATTCGTGTATTGTGTGATCATGTCGTTTCCTAATGTAGAGTAATGTAACATGCTGATGGAAGGTAGCAACTGCTGTTTTGTGATCAGGTGATTGGGGTCAATGTGGTCAATGTGGTTCCAGTATGACGGTGCGTCACCATATCTTTGTCCTGTACGTGAGTACCTCCATTATCAGTTCGGCGAGCAGTGGATTGGTAAGGGTGGACCAACTGTGGCCAGCGCGGATTTGACACCACTTGATTTTTATTTGTGTGCATGTCCGTGCTAATCTCGTGCGACGGTGCCAGCTGGGCCTGTATCGTTATTAGTAAACGAAATATGGAACAACATCTCCGCCACAGCCAATAAGCTCATCGAATGAAATGATACATTTGGAGAGTCAGACGACCTTCCTACTTAAAAAAAAAAGTTCTTTTCACGAGCTGCCTAAGTATCATTATTTCTTTCGAGACTCGATAAACGTGAATAAATTACCTATACCTACATGCATGAGGTCAACTGAGGTTACGAACTGTGCCTGTGTTGCCATGAAATTACCTATTTATTTTATTTAAGTTATTTATTTTTTAGGGGGATTTTTTTTTTAAGTTTAGCCAGGTTTTGTAGGCATTAGTAGAATCAGTTATTGATACCTAACAATACCTTCACGGATCGGACAGGGTTTTCTTAACATATTGTATAATTGACAGACGAGAACGGAAGTGACAATACATAGGTAGTGTTGCGCATCGACAATAGTGTTGAGACATATACGTAACAATTATGATCATAACATAATATTCTAATTGGGGTGTGTTATTTACATTACGTGTTGTATAGACACGTACCAGTATTTATTCCGTTTAATGTCTAGTTTTTACTGTGATCGGTGGCGGTGGGCAATTAACTAAAATAACACTTAATTCCTTTGTTCCAGGGCAAAAATAACACCAACGAACCATGAACTAAAACGCTAACAAATAACAAGTCGTCGTCGCGCAAAACAGAGCAAATATGCGCTCCTGTCGACAATCATCGCCGTACTCGTGACTGTAAGTCAGTGCTAGTGAACCAAAGGACTCAAAATGGCGCACAAAGTGAAGAACAACCATTACGTAGCGACACACAGGTCTGGTGTGGACTCGCCTTCGTCTGGGGGTTATCATCACAGAGCTTCGTCGAGAGATGAGAATGATAGCCACCGGGCTCCGTCGGAGAGGACGCTGTCAGAGTATACGGTAAGGGTATGATCATGCTTCCTGCTACATCTTACTAAGTACTAATATTATGAACGTGGTCAGATTTGGGTGTAATTTGGCACACAGATTAACATACAGGACAGTTTTATCCGGATATCCTCACGAGATCGAAACTTAGACAGGTAAAACCACAGGGCACAGTTTGTCTTATTATACAATATGTAAAGAAAACCCTGTCCGACCCATAAGGATAATAAAGGTTAGGTAAACACTTGACCAAATATAATATAAAATTTTACATAATCATCACAGTAACAATAATAATGAATTTTGAAATAATCTTTTTTTCCCGGGTATTAATTCCAATTTCCCCGAAATTTGGTAATTTTTAAAAAACTGACAACACCATTTGTGACGGAGCGAATAGCGATGCGACCACGTGCCGCATGCCCCGCCCCCCTTCACCCGCGCATACATGCGCGGGTGAAGGGGGGCGGGGCTATCGGGTTGCCTACCGCACATGCATTAAGTTACCTCGCTTTTTCGAAATAATATTTATTTTTTTTGGGGGATTTTTTTTAAAGTTTAGCCCGGCTTTGTAGGCATTATTAGAATCAGTTAACGATACCTAACAATACCTTCACGGATCGGACAGGGTTTTCTTTACATATTGTATATCTATAATATTATAAAATAGCTTTCCGCCCGCGGCTTCGCCCGGGTGGAGTTTGGTTATATCGCGTTTCCAAGAGAACTCTTCAAAAGTCTGGAATCAAAACTATCCTATGATATTTCTCAAGATCAACTCTATCTTTGTACCAAAATTCAATAAAATCAGTTCAGTGGTTTAGACGTGAAAGCGTAACAGACAGACAGACAGAGTTACTTTCGCATTTATAATATTAGTAGGGATGTGAAAGCTTGTTGTTTCTCTTGTATGTTTGTCGTTATTCTTTTACACAAAAACTGCTGAACGGATTTAAATGAAATTTAGCTTAAAGGTGGTTTATAAACCGGATTCACCTAGAGGAAAATCTAATCCTGATATAGCCACGTATTTGTTACGTCTGCGAGAGAAACCGAGATATGCAGCTAGTCTTCGTCTTATATTACTGCTAGCTTAATAAGTGATTTACTGCAGTAAGCTGGTGGTATCTATCGCGGGACTTGAGCGTTATAGGTTATAGGTTCTATTCCAGATGGGACCTCTGCGATTATCTAGGTACGGTAGGCTAGTACGGTATAATATACAATACAAGGTTCAGTATACAATATGTTAAGAAAACCCTGTCCGACCCATAAGGATAATAAAGGTTAGGTAAACACTTGACCAAATATAATATAAAATTTTACATAATCATCATAGTAACAATACTAATGAATTTTGAAATCATCTTTTTTTCCCGGGAATTAATTCCAACTTCCCCGAAAATTGGTAATTTTTAAGAAAGTGAAAACACCATTTTGACCGTATTATTATAAGCGATGCGACCACGTACCGCGTGCCCTGCCCCCCGTGGCCCGCGGAAGTTTGCCTACCGCACATGTATTAAGTTACCTCTTTTTTCGCAATAATATTTATTTTTTTAGGGGGATTTTTTTTTAACTTGAGCCCGGTTTTGTATTTATTATTAGAATCAGTTATCGATACCTAACAATGCCTTTTCGGATCGGACAGGATTTTCTTTACATATTGTATATTATATTTGTATAAGACAAAGTAACAACGGTGATCCCGCCCTCTCACTCACCCTCTCTCTCTCTCTCTCTCTCTCTCTCTCTCTCTCTCTCTCTCTCTCTCTCTCTCTCTCTCTCTCTATGTGTGTGTGTGTGTGTGTCTTCCTAATCTATCTTTCTGATGTTTAAATTATAAACTTGTAGGTGCAGTGGCCACGGCAGAGGTAGCTAACAAAACTCAAGTACATACGTAAATCACCATCAGTAGCAATGACTCTAATTTCGATCGTTCAAGAACATTCATTGAACGCAATGAATGCGCGATCACATACGCTGCTGAGCAGAAAAAATTTCAAACATATGATAAATATCCCTCCAATTGATTCAGATTGTGATTGATTAGGGTGCAAATATAAATATGCAGACTATACCTTTAAGTAATTCATAACCGTAGGACAGACGCCGCCACATCGGGTTACAAATCTGTTATATTTCATTAATAGATCTTAAACTTTATCACTAAAGCGTTAGGGCCCAAAGTTGATTGGAAATATTTGACAGTTTCGGGTAATGTGGCCTGTTGCTGTGTTTCATTTACATTAGGGTTATTTGAGCCAATGTTTCCTTTGTTTTCCAGACGATGGACGAGAGGACCCGGTCGCCATCAGGCGAGCACAGGAATGGAAGGCGGCAGCAGCAACCCAACGGCTCCCCAAGAGCTGACTCTGAGACCGACGTGTACGTCACCAGTGCCGCTTACAGAGCACCTTCAGAAATCAGGTAAGAGCTAACAATCAATATAATCTGTTTGCAACATATTCGCAAAAAAATGTTAACAAGTACATATTTATGGAAAATATAAGTTTAATTCCTACACAATACATTTCAGTTTACGCTATATTTCAAAACTTTTTCAATTGTCACTCTGAAATCAACTTAATCTACATTAAAATAACGATGATATTCCTTTAACTCGAAATAACGTCAATTTAAAATAAATTTAAAATTTTAATACAAATCCCTCTATTCATAAACCTTGCTTAAAGTTAACTAGTGATTAGCGATTGTCCATACATTTTAGACGTTCGCACGTCACTTAACTTTAATCGTGGTTTATGAATAAACTCCTTAAACACAATACCCCCTTATTCATAATCGCTGCTTAAAGTTAACTAGTGATTAGCGATTGTTTAACCATACATTTTAGACGTTTGCACGTCACTTAACTTTAATCTTCGTTCATGAATAAGCCCCTTAAACTCTGTGGTGTTTATTCATAAAGGATGATTAAAGTTAAGTGACGTTAAAAGGTCAAAAATGTATGGTTAAACAATCGCTAATTGCTAGTTAACTTTAAGAAGCGTTTATGAATAGAGGGGTATTAAAGTATATCAGTCTCCTGCTAGAAATTGGCTTCTAACAACACCCGATTCTCCGACTTAACATTTAGCCGAACCTAGCTAGAGGGCGAGTCTGACCGATAATGTTTTTTTTTCACCTGAAGCCAGAAATGTCGATATACGAAAACCAAATTCAATCAAACTATTGTAGCTGAAGTGCGTCCTTTATCAGACATCAATTATTGTTTCCCAAAGACAATTATCATAATTTTATTATGTTGGAACCACCATTAACATGAACTTTAGTTAGCTAGTTAGAACAATATAACTTGAAATTAAATAACAAACACATACAATCCGCGATCATCTAAACTTTTGGCAAGTTTGCATGATAACCTCCCATCACAAACTGTTTCATTGTCTGATGATGTTATTGTGGAGTTCACTGACTCATGTGCATACACCGTTACCTGTATTGGTCCCGCTAAATCCTTAAATCCCACTAATTCAGTCCAACGGAGCTTGATACGTGCGCGAGCGCCTAGCGTCCCCGAAACGAGGCAGACGAGCGGTTGGTACCATAAGTACCACAACCATAGTCACTGGTAGAGCAATTTATGTGCTAGTCAAACCGATAACTAATGCACTTCTTTATGTGACAATTAGACGAAATATTTTTATCTTTTAAAAAAAAAAATTAAAGGGAACAGTACCCTAATACTTAGCCTCCGCTCTTCTTCCGTCGGCTCGTTCGGAAATCAACCCAACCGTCAATTCGTCTCTAGGCATCATCATATCAGCGTTAATCCCAGCCGCATCCGAAGCTTTTCAGCTTTGGAGTCTGAGGTCCGCTTTTACCAGTCTAATTATACCATCAACATAAGGTGCATTCGTAACATTATTGTATATTTTTGGAGCCATACCTAGGAAACTTTTTGATAATAGGGCGGTTTGATGGGTAGATTTAAGAGCACCTGGGTGGCGTTTTATGCATAGGGTTTGAAATAGGTTTTAGTTATTTTTATTAACATGACTACTTCAAAAATATATAAGGACGGAAGTGTTAATAATTTTAAATTGATAAAAATGGTTTGGTTTAGTTTCGTTTGTTTGGTTTCAGTGTAGAAGTTAAAAATAAACTTCACCATCATCATCATCTCAGCGTTAATCCCAGTCGCATCCGTAGCTTTTCAGCTTTGGAGTCTGGGGTCCGCTTTACCAGTCTAACTGCTGATTGTGGCTAAACTTCGATATTTTCCGTGAAGCAACTGCCGTCTGACTTGCACAACCTGAAGGCGATATCTAAACATTGCAGTTAAACCAATTGTTAGACTTTTGAGAGCTCCAACAGCCCGTAACGACTGCCACGAGATGTTCGTATGGCAACCGGGACCAACGGCTTAACGTGCTTTCCTTAAATTAAAAATAAACTTCTTAGTACAAAAACACAGCTGCGTTTCGACCGCCCGTTTGCTCAGCTCTCTCGCCGAACAAAACATTTCACATTAAACGCATGGATTGATGGAAAATTGCTCAAAAGGCAATTTTACGGCACATGTACTCATAGAAGCACGGATCTATGAAACATACTAACATTCTCGAGGTACGAATAGTTATGCAAATCTTAGCGGTCTTATATCACCACATACTTATACATCCACCGACATTACCAGCGTTTAGCACAGAATGAAGAAGATTAGGTAATTTGTATTTTCTAATAGATGATAAATTATTTATTTATGTTAATTTTATGTTAAGATGGGCAAAAATGTCGCCCATACTTTTCTTTTACTTTTATAAGTTGCTTAACACACTTTCAGACACCTTTTTTTTTTAAAAAAAAGATTCCGTTCTCCGCACTAAGACGAACTACTCCTATATCGAGGGTACGTTTAAACTCACGTACACAAACAGCCAGACAACTTATTATAAACTAGCAGCCGCCAGCGACTTCGTTCGGGTGGAATTAATTATGCTCCGCGACCAATAGGTGGTCGCAGCGTGATGTTATATAGCCTAAAGCCTTCCTGGATTAATGGGCTATCCAACGCAAAAAGAATTTTTCAAATCGGACCAGTAGTTTCCAAGATTAGCGCGAACAAACAAACAAACATACAAACATAAAAACAAACTCTTCAGCTTTATATATTAGTATAGATTTGAGATATTAGTTTGAATCCTTTTTTTTTCGTAATAATATCCAGTCAGCAATAAACATTTCATATGGATGGCAAAATAACTAGGCACGACTTATTTATTGAAAATATTAGATAATTTAGGGGAGACCTATAGGTAGTTGTGTAGTGTCCTAGATTATCCTGAGTGTCCCGAATATCCTAGAGCATCCTAAGTGTCCTATAGCAATCTGAGTGTCGTAGAGCATCCTGAGTGTCCTAGAGCATCCTGAGTGTCCTAGAACATTCTGAGTGTCCTAGAGCATCCTGAGTGTCCTAGAACATTCTGAGTGTCCTAGAGCATCCTGAGTGTCCTAGTGCATCCTGAGTGTCCTAGAGCAATCTGAGTGTCGTTGAGCATTCTGAGTGTCCTAGAGCATACTGAGTGTCCTAGAGCATTCTGAGTGTCCTAGAGCATTCTGAGTGTCCTAGAGCATTCTGAGTGTCCTAGAGCATCCCGAGTGTCCTAGAGCATTCTGAGTGTCCTAGAGCATCCTGAGTGTCCTAGAGCATTCTGAGTGTCCTAGAGCATCCTGAGTGTCCAAGAGCATCCTAAATGTCCTAGAGCATCCTGAGTGTCCTAGAGCATTCATTAATTTTTCATTTCATTGACGTCCTCCGTGGCGCAGCGGAAAACATGTCTGCCTGCGATGTGGAGGCCCCGGGTTCGATCCCCGGCCAGGTCATGATGGAAAACGATCTTTTCCTGATTGGCCTGGGTCTTGGATGTTTATCTATACAACGTGTAACATAAAGGGTATATACATACCAAGGGCATGGCATCTTTAGATGATATCAAACGATATCGGAAGGGTTTCAACTCAAAATAAAATACTCAAAAAATTGATACCAAATTTTCGGTTTCGTGTGTTTCTTAAAATCAAATCATAACAAACGTGGCAGCACACTACATATGTTAGTAACTACTCGTTACTTGTTACGTTACTTGCCAAAATCCGATAAATGTCTTCAATATCTCTGTGCGACTAGTATGATAGTAGCCTATCACAGGCGGTGTTTTTCCTCATAACTTCCTAACATAAAGAGATAGGATTAAAAAACCCTTCCAATATCGTTTGATATCATGTAAAGATGCCATGCCTTTGTTATGTATATACCCTTTAAGTTACACGTTGTATATGTATCTATTATAAATATAGTATCGTTGAGTAAGTATCCCATAACACAAGTCTCGAACTTACTTTGGGGCTAGCTCAATCTGTGTGATTTGTCCGTATATATTTATTTATATATTTATTCTGAGTGTCGTAGAGTGTCCTGAATGTTCAAGAGCATCCCAAGTGTCATAGAATGTCCTGTCCTGTCCCTTATGATGATATTTGTATAAGTACAACACTACAAATAACAATATCGATAGATACAAACTGCTCGGTTAAACCAAACAAGTGTACTGTTACGTTATAAATCAATGCTCCTATAAATCTCTGCCGACAGCGCAATGATGAGGCGACACGGGAATCGAACGCAAGCATCTGGGGCACGATTTATTAGCTTCTATGTACGTACCACGGAGTTCAATCGAACGTTAGGTCCCACTGCACATACCGTGCTGTTTCAGGGGCATGGCCGAGGCGTATTCTAAATGAGATTTAATAACTTAACTTTGACTGTAACATTACGCTTTGACTGTAACTACGCATTTGACATTATTTATTTATTTTCATTTTTTTTTTTAATTTTCTGGTAATCATATCTGACATTAGTTTATTATATATCTATTGACATACTTATGTATAATTGATTGAATTGTTATGTTTGTCTGTGATTATGTTTTATTTATCTTCCAATTCGACATTTTTATTTTTATAGCCGCATGTGGTATTTCTATTTTAATTTTATATGCAATGTTCAACACCATGTAAATTGTTATGAATAAATAAATGAAAAATAATATAATAGGATCAGCTATATATCATACATACTTACACATATTTACCTACCTACTTTTCCAATGGGGTCAGCTGCCAGTCTAACCGGATCCAGCTGAATACCAGTAGAATAGTAGTACATGAGGCACTTGCCTATTTAATCTCTATAACCCAGACACTGGGTAATACTTACCCCCCTTGATAAGACTGGTTGTCAAACTTTCGGGTCTTAAACTACACGTAACGACTGTCAAAAAGTCAAAAGCTGTCAAAGATGTGGAAAAACAGGAGCAATGGGTTAACGTGCCTTCCGAAGCTACAGTAGTTGAGCAAGACATCAGTGAGTGGTGTCAATTTGGTGATATGATGATGTCACGGGTAATGAACGAACCAGTTCCGAACCTAATACCAGCTTTAATGACATTTTTTATCAAAGCACGACAAAGAAACCGTGTGAAACATTCCAGAATATATTCATTTCTAAATGTAAAATCAACAGCAGCGTCCATAGGAAAAAAAACGCTTAATTCGGTACAGTCAACGTAAAAAGGCCATCAAATATAAAAAGTAACGTGGATTACCGTAACGACGGTATCAGGGCGGGACGAATTTACTTTACTTTCTCTACCGTCCCTTTGGATCGTGTGACGATACACGAATCCTCCAGGGTTGTCGAACATTCGAGAAAACATTTACATTGACGAGGATTTGTAGAACACCATTATCAACTAATATCAGCCACCCCGCATGGAGCAAGCGTGGTGATTACGCTCAATCCTTCTTTGTATGAGAGGAGACATGTGCCCAGCAGTGGGCCGGTAAAAAGGTTAAACTAATATCAGTTATGTAATTATTAGATCCTGTCCTCGACTTCATTCGTGTAAATTTCTTAGTTACCCTGACCCATCCCGTGACATTACATCGCCGTCCGCGCTGTCACTTCGTTTTTGCTTAGCGAAATTTGTGGCTTTCGTACTAGACTCTTTTGGAGACCCAGCGTGATTTTAAACAGCCGTCCTGAACTCTTCATCTTTATTTTGAGTGTAGATCAGTAGTACTCACCGCGTAGGTCGCAACGATATGGTCACCAAGTCTCATTTGGCAGTCGCCGTTTCATTAAAATTATAGTAGGTTCCAAATAGAATCGAACACTTCAAAGTTTCAGCTGATGATTGAAATTTTAAAAATTTAAATTCCTTTCTTCTGGTTAACCAAAAGGTACCCGAATTGATACACTGAAATTCCAAGTTAGAAGCAACGGAGGGAAGGGCGTCGCTAAATAT
Organism: Sesamia nonagrioides; assembly: GCA_017933935.1. NCBI lineage: Eukaryota > Metazoa > Arthropoda > Insecta > Lepidoptera > Noctuidae > Sesamia > Sesamia nonagrioides. The sequence continues at coordinate 717,615 of JADWQK010000022.1, forward strand.
TTTTCAATCCGTGCCACAAAAAAGATTGGAAAACACTGATAAAAATTATGTCCTATGAAAAATGGGTCGCTCCAAACTGTCGTCAGATTGTGGACCAGTAGTAGTGTAGGGTAGTCCGCGGTCAGATTGTGATCATTCTTAAAAATACGAGTAATGTACCTCTAATGGTTTGTTGTCCCTTGGACGGTAAACAAGCCGTCAAACCAACAACCTAACAAAAAAGAAACCATTATATTTTGACAGCCCTAATCTTCTGTAGGGCAATAGAAGCTACCGTCCTTTTTTGGTAATTCAATTGCATGACAACACACTCCTTTGATTGTCGCCGACAAGTCTTCATTTCGGACGCCACAGGTTCAATAATATTTAGACCAGAATTTACCGAGATAGATAGATAGAAGATTCTTTATTATGTACACCATATATAAATGCATTACAGAACATAAACATAATGTTTTGTCTTGCAAAATAATCGTCAACGGCTCTGTTGTCAAAGAATAAAAAGAAATAAAGATTTTATGGTGGTCTTAGACCATCATCATCAACCTTTTTCGACGTCCCACTGCTGGGCACAGGCCTCCTCTCATATAGTGAAGGATTGAGCGTAATCACCACGCTTGCTCAATGCGGGTTGGTGATTTCAGACTTAAAGTCCAGGTTTCCTCAAGATGTTTTCCTTCACTTTGTAATCAGTCATTGATGTCCAAGATATACTTGGAATGTACATATAACTTTAAAAAGTTACATTGGTACTTGCCTGACCTGGAATCGAACACTTATACTTGAGAGGCTGGTGTTTTAATCACTAAGCCACTACGACCACTAGACCAGTCTTAGACCAATTTGCGATTAAATCATTTACCTAAGTCTACCTAGTGCCTACCTCTTTGAAGGATATAGTCGTAATGTTATGTCATAAATTACTATTTTATAATTTTAAACCTTCAACATCTACTCATAATCACTTAACATTTAATTTAGAATCTGTATTTTCTTTTTCATCTTTCTCAAACTAAACTCTTGAACAAAACAATTTACTAGCGGGGATAGTAACAGTATCTACAATCATCATCATCATCACAGCGTTAATCCCAGTCGCATCCGAAGCTTTTTCAGCTTTGGAGTCTGGGGTCCGCTTTACCAGTCCAACTGCTGATATGGTTAAACTTCGACATTTTCCGTGAACCGACTGCCGTCTGACCTCTACAACCCGAAGGCGACATCGAAGCATTGCAGTTAGACCAATTGTTGGACTTTTGAGGGCTCCAACAACCCGTAACGGCTGCCACTAAATGTTCGTATGGCAACCGGGACCAACGGCTTAACGTGCTTTCCGAGGCACGACCAGACCAGTGCAAATATTCATATTCATGCATACAAATACCCGGGATTGAACCCGCGCCACCTTGCGCAGCGGCCGCGTCCGCTACCGCTACGCCACGGAGGCTGTCAACAATATATACAATATACATCTATAATATCTAATAGTACCTACAATAGCAATGGCTTTTATTTTGACATTTCAACAACATACATTGCGTTTTTAAAGTTGTTGAGCAGACACATTGTTCGAGCAATGTAGCAATGGATTAGCAAAATCATTCAGGTTTTGATTGATCGTAGTTAACTTTGTATCTTGTTATTTGTTTTGTTACTAAGTCCGTCACTCGTTTATAAACCTTTTTTTTTACTTTATAAAGTATCAAATCATAAATAATTAATCAGTCACTTGACTCGTTAACAGTTTTCGAAAACCTTTTTTCATCCTTAGGACGGTAGGTGCCTACTTAAACTTTTTATAGTATTTGACATCTTATTTGTAAGTAAATATTTGAACATCTTCATAGTGACGAAGGGAATTCTTCCTTTGTTCGGTTTTTAGTGGATATAGTTCGAAACTTTCTAAACTGTCAATGATTTAACAAAAAACTAAATAGGAATGTCCAATTATTTTTTGTTGAATTTTTAACTTAATAGACGTTTAGCTAGTTTTTATGGAGACGGACTGTAAGTGTAATAAGTTCTTTTTTTTTGACGATGACTGTTCATTATCAAGAACACAGTAGGCGCTTATCTTTAAACGACGGAGCTATAAGCCCGAATAAAATGCTATATATTTTTTATATAAATTATAAACTACTGCTTGACCGCAATACCTCCTGATGGTAAGCAGTGATGCAATCGTTGATGGAAAAGCGCGTTAGTTTATTAAGAGCCTATGCACTCTAGCCTTGAAGCACCCCCCCCCCCCCAGGCCTGGCTTGCCTTCCCTTAGGCCTGACTTATCCCCATGGGGGGCCAAAAGCTGGGTACGCCCATGTGTCCAATCCAATATTTATATTCTTCACACACTAAGAATCTGCGTTCTTCTAACAATCTTCTCTTACGACTTTGTTCATTTCATAATCCATTCTTCTGTGGAATGTGCTTCCTCTTGATATTATTATCAGGATAGCCGCCAGTAGGTTTGCATTTAAGCGGAAATTGCAGAGTTCATTTCAACACCTTGTCCCAAGTTTTAGTTTTGTATATAGATATTATAAGTATATATTTTGGTAATAGTATTTCTGCGTATATAGCTTATTTAAGTATTTGTTTAAATGGTGTTTAGAGTGTTTCTTCTTTATAATGTTTACAACTAAAGCACCTGCCATTTAAACTCTTCACCACCCGAGGTTGACTAATAGAGAATCCCTAAAGCGCACTACTTACACACAAAAGCTCGACGACACACCTGTTGAAAGAAGCATGTCGGCAACGTTCGCCCGCGCTTGTTGCCAACCCACATCTCAGCGGCTAGCGTACGGAAGGCGGAAGCGCTCAGTTACCCGGCGACATTTCAGCTATACTAACGTGTTAGTATTTTAACTGCCAAATAAGTTTCTGATGTCGAGCCGCCTACATACCGCCGCACTATGGGAAAATCGCGTATGTTTCGTCTCAAAACTCCGTATCTCAGTTATTTCAAAACTAAATGATCTGTAATTTTGCATACATATACGTGAATGTATAAGGTTTAAAAGAAAAAATAATAATTTTGAAAATTATGTTTATTAATTTATTTAAAAAATAAAAAAAAATACATGCATTTATAAGAAAATATACTTTTTTTTAAATTTACTTACATAAAATAGAATTAAATATCGTTGTATAAACAGTGTCTAACGAGAAAAAAATAATGTACAAAATTCAACAATCTCATACAGATTTTCGTTGACAGCAAGAAGGGACTTGGCTTCATCGAAAAGTTCTAATAATAATATAATAATAATATTTATTTATTTGCATAAACATGTGTGTACATACAGAAATTATTATTCGTATATGTAGGATGAAAAAATATAAATTGGCTCTACATGTTTGCCATTTGACAAGGCATGCAAATATTAAAAATAATAAAAAATTACTAATTGAAATAATATTTACATTAAAATTGTTCAATCACATCACAAAAAAGAAAAAAAGCAAAGTCATTAATAATAATAATTTTAACAATTTTCTAAACAACTGAAATTGAACCATTACAAAAATATAAAAAAAAAAAATATTATGAATTTTGGAAAATTGAAACATTACTAGGTATATCAAAACTGATCAACGAATTTATATAATACAAAAACCTTAGTGTATAAATTGGTAAACCTTATCATCTAGAAAGTCAGTAAGAGAATAGTAAGCCTTTTTTATTAGAAATTCCATGAGTTTATTTTTAAATATTTTCTGGTCAATTACGTCTTTTAAATTATTAGGCAGTTTATTGAACAATTTTGGTGCCATACCAAGAAAGCTTTTTGAATACAATGTAGTTTTGTGTGGCTGAAGGACAAGTGTGTTTGGATGGCGTTTAGAACGAAGTGTTTTATAGAGATGGATATTTTTTTTAACAAACATTATTGTTTCGAAAATATACAGGCATGGTAAGGTCAATATTTTTAATTTTGTAAAGTAAGGCTGGCAGCTATCCGTGACCTTGATTTGACAAATAGCTCGTAGGCATTTTTTTTGCGTCTTAAATATTAGTTCTCTGTCTGTGCAGTTTCCCCAGAAAATAACGCCATAACGTAGTGTAGAGGTCACGTACGCATGGTATGCAGTCAATACCGCTTTCTGTGACACAATTTTTGCTAAATTGTGTAGTGCGTATTGGTACTTATTTAATTTGTTTATTATATGATCAGTGTGGTTACTCCATCTCATATTTGTATCAAGCCACAATCCTAAAAATTTGGTGCTGTTTGTTTTAGTTATAGCTATATTGTCGTAATGTATAGCTAGATTAACAGGGTCGTTAACATTTTGTTGTTTAAAAGACATAATGTGGGTTTTCTCCAAATTAATTTTGAGGTTATTATTATTTAAATATTCTATTATTTGGCTAAGACTTCGGTTAATTTCAGTTTCAAGTGACAGTAAATTTTGTCCAGTAAATATAATTGTACTATCATCAGCATATAGTGTGATAGGATGCTGAACGGCTCGGGGCATGTCATTAATATAAACGAGAAATAGAAGAGGACCAAGAATACTCCCCTGTGGTACACCATAATTAACTATTCCACTCTTGGATTTATAGATGTATTCAACTTTCGTGCGTGGATTAATTTTTCTAATACTAGTTATTTGTTGTCTACCGCATAAATAAGACTCAATCAAATTTAATACGTTTCCTCTTATTCCATAACTTTCCAATTTGGATAAAAGTATTTTAAAATCTACACAGTCAAAAGCTTTAGACATGTCTAGAAATAAGGCAAGTACTGGTGTTCTATTATCCATTTTTGTTATAATTTTTTCAAGTAGTCCATAGATTGCCATATTAATGTCTTTACACTTCCTAAAACCATATTGTACATCAGATAAAATATTTTTGCTCTCCAAAAATGCATATAATTTATCATATATTACCCTTTCTATAATTTTTGAAAGAGTAGGGAGTAATGCAATGGGCCGGTAGTTTTTGGGGTCTTGTTTACTCTCTTTTTTGTAGACAGGATTGATAATAGATATTTTTAGTGCATCTGGGAATATTCCGTTTTCTATTATTAAATTAACGATATAGCTCAGTATTGGACAAATTTCCTTGGCAACGAGCTTAATTACTTTTGTACATATTTCATCGTATCCTGTGCTACCGGTATTTTTAAGGGTATTAATAATTCTAAATATGTCATCAGGACAAGTAGGTGCCATATACATTGATTCTGATATTCTAGAAGTAAGTGACAATTTTGAGTTTGAATTATTACAGATGGGCTGGACTTGGTTTATGTAATAATTAATAAAAACTTCAGCGATTTCAAGGGGATTATTTATACATTTATTGTTATAAGTTATTTTTGTAATACTATCCTTAGGGCAGTTCAATTTGTTTGTTTTTATAATCTTCCACGTGGCTTTCATTTTATTTTGTGCTTTATCAATAAAATAACTATTTTTTGCGTTTTGAGTAAGATGGATTATTTTTTTCAGTCTTTTGGAGTATTGCTTAAACTTTTTAGTATTTTCATCACTGGGTTGTAGTCTTGAGGTCCATAGCATTTGCCTTTTACGCTTACAACATAGCTTAATTCCTTTTGTTGCCCATGTGAGTGTCTTAGAAGTAGGAATTTTTATTTTCATAAGTGGAAAACATAAGTCATAAAAGAGTTTAAACATTTCAATAAATTCATTATAAGCCTCATTTGGCATCGTGCACTGATAGACATTAGAAAAACTCAAACTTTGGATTGTTTGTTTAAACTTTAGAAAGTTCTCCGAACAATAATCGCGATTTAATTTGAACCAATGTGAGCTGATAAATGTCTTCTTGACTGGAAATTTCAGAAATTGAGCTGTGTGATCAGATATCGCCAAGTCTATAACTTCACTTTTACTACCCCGTATATTATGTATAATATTGTCTATGCATGTCCCACTATTTAGTCGAGTTGGCTCACATATACTTAATTTTAGATTAAAGTTTAGAAGTAAATTTTCAAATTGCTTGGTAGGACGGGTATTTTTTAGAATATCTATGTTAAAGTCGCCACAGACTACAATTTTCTTCTTATTGGATTTGCAGATTTTTTGTAGTATGGCATCAAAGTTATTGTAAAAAGTATTTAAGGAATCAATATTCATTTTAGGAGATCTGTAGATGCATATTATAGTTACATTATGATCTATAAGCTCGACACTGCAGCATTCCATAGAGCCCGGAAGACAGAAATCATTTAAGTTTATATTACGAAACTTATGTCTATTATTTACAAATATACAAGAACCTCCCTTACGGTTATATCTACTGGAATGACCTGCAAGCGTGAAGTTTGGTACGAATACATGAATATCGTCTCCGCTCTTCATGTTATGTTCTGTAAGACAAACTATATCTATAAACTTACTCTGTACTGCTAATTCGTGAAGATGATACGCTAATAAATCTGATTTACTGTTTAAGCCGTTAATATTTTGATGTAGGATAGATATATAACTATACGAGAAAAAGCTTGGATGTAGTAGGAACATTGTGATTATCGTGTGTATCAGCTCCTGCAGGATCAGTAGGTGTAACATTATTAATGTCTACACAGTTAAGATCAGGTGTGGTTGAAATTTCTTCAATTATTAGTTTCAAGTCTTCAAATATTGTGCTTATCCCATTGTTATTAATTCTTCCTGTTCTTTGGTCAAACATTACACTATCATAACTAAGATTCAAGTTCGAATCAAGTATATATGTATACAGATGTGTCATAACATCAAGGTATAGTAAGTTGTTGAAGTTTTCAATACGAGAATTAAACATGTTTGACCAATTATTGAGTTTAAAATTTGGAAGACATAAAATTATATTTGTGGTAAGTATATCTTTCAATGTATTTCTAATGTCATAGATCATATCGACATTATTTCCAGTAGTATTAAAGTCATCTTCCCCAATAAGTACTATGCAAAAGTCCTTCATCGTGTAATTAATCAATTTTTGTTTTAATTGTTCTAATAATTGCCTTACTCCACAGTGAGGTTTTATGTAGTGGCAAATTTCAAAGTCGGGTAATTTTTCACGTGCAGTATATAATATACTGTTGCAATTATTGGAACTAATGATACAGATCTTGTTGTTTTGTTTGTTCGTGATAGGCTTAGGGGTAACTTTAATATTTTTTCTGTAGGAATATATGGCTTCTTCATTCATTACTGGTGATCTCTGTGGGATATTTTCATTTGCAATATTTTCTTTCATATCTCTAATTTCTTTTTTTTGGTTTTTGTTATTACTTTCACCCTTTTTTTTCGATGATGAGGCCTTTGTATGTTTCTCGGTTACAGCAGAAGATTTAAGGTTTGTTATAAATTCGGAGCATTTTTTGAGTTCATCCTTTAATTCTTTTATTACACTGCGCATATCGTCAATGTCAGTATGGGCCGATAATAGTTTAGAGGTCAACGCTTTTATCTGGCCCTGTAGTTCTTCGCAGCAGGTGTTAGCGCCACCTAGTGACGTATTGGCTAAGCTGAACATTGTTGTGTCTAGTGACTCAGTGATAGTTTCGTTCAATGAAATCGTTCGCTTATTTTTGCGAAAAGTAATATTATTATTTTCTGAATCCATATTTTTTGTCTTTTTGGATTTTGGAGTATCGAACAATTTAATAACAAATTATAGACTCACAAAAAGAGCACGCAGAAAGCGGGGCGCGAACTTACAACTTCATGTTTGTCAATACAAACATTGTATTAATGCGCCAAACTAGCAATTAAGTGTTGTTCTGAAATAGGTATTCTATAAGATGTAGAATTATAAAAATAAAAATAGTTCGTTACGACGCGCTTATTTCAAATTGTGTTCAAACTTTTACACCATAATTATTACAATGAGTTAATAACAAGAGTTTATGCACTTATCATGTTTTTGAAGGCAATAAATAACAATTATTTCACTTTGTTTGCATCTTTTTTTTTCATCTTCTTTCGATATTGTTTCTGAGGTATTTCTCAAACTTGATATATATGGATCAGAAGTGTACAATAAGGTATGGAATTTCTAAATTAGCATTTTCTAGAATGATGAAGTCTAAACCTTTTGTAATCCTTGTTGCGGGATTCTTGAGCGTCTTCGGACAATTGTCCGATAGGTAATATAGCATAGTACTCAATGATTTTTTCTCCGTGAATAAGTATTTTATGTACGGAGGAAGGCATATAATACCAATTATAATTATTTACGTACAGTTGGGCGGTACTATATGCGTATTCACCGAACTTTTTTGAATCAATAGCCATTCCAGATGACATAGTTTGTAGTATAATGTACATTCGTTTTATAAGTTCTACGTCTACACCTGTAATGTCTGCAGAGCAAGAGTAATTCTGAAAAAATCTCCGAGCTGTGTTGCCGTCATTACTATTTCCAGTGCCTTGTCGAGGTTTATCGATATGCAGTCCCATTTCCTCCCTAAACCGCTTTTGTACCAGTTTTTTCTTTTCGTCTTTGTTTTTTTTATTTTCTGGTGTAGTGGCTGACCACTTTTGGAAAGACAAGTTATAGGAAATGTGTAAAATCATCTCCATACTTCTAATCCAAGCGTGTAGTGTTGACAGTCCATATTGAAATGAACTTTCATTCACATCTCGTGTCCTAACTGCCTCTAAGTTATTCATTTGCCGAGGAGCAGCACCACAAATTGTACAAGAAGCGCTCGAAGGAGTTTCAGTTAAAACTTGTGCTACTTTACCATCAATCATGGTTAAAAATAGGTTATGAGTAATTTCAATTACTTCACCATTCTTATTTATCATGGAAGGAGACAGGTTTTCAATTTGATTTTTGATATCAGCCACAACAGAAGCGGTTTTTTCAGGAGTTTCTTTGGCAAATTCTATCAATATAGGTCTGCAATATCTTACGGATGAGCAAGTTTTATTTTTCCAAATAACAATATTAGTTGTCTCATCTATGAGTTTAATGAGTACAAGTGAAGCAATAAAAAGGTTCGCATCTGATGTGAAATCGCTTTCTTCGGGCAAAACTTGCTTGTATTCACTTTGCCCTGATGACCCGTCACAACCCCATTTGCAGAATAGTTTCAACTGTCTTAAACCGTTTTTGTAAACTGAACCAATTAGTAATATACGTGCCACAGTATGATCCAATAAGTCTTGCAGATTGACTTTTGCACTTATGTTAGTAATGGTTATGCTCGAATCTGGTGGGTAACACATCTTCTTCGCTTCGGCTAAAGTTGGATAAGAAGGAAACACTGAGCAGTTTTTGTCCGCCAAACAAATACGAAGTTTCCCATACTGTTCTTTGTTAAGGTCTAAGTCTATAAATATCCGCAGTGCTTCTTCCTTTGTAAAAGGTATAACATCTTCAGGGTTCTCAGTTATGAATTTAAGAAACTTTTTCTTATCATTTTTTGACGCAGTTCGTATAATATTAACAATTGTGGCCTCCTCCGTCTCACCCATAGACCGCAACTCCTGAGTATATGCATTGAGCACACAGTCCAGTCCGTACTCTCGTATTAATTGCATGTTTTTTCGTTTCTTTGTTTTTTCTGAAGATGCTTCGTATGGTTTCGATGGTCTGCCACCTGCACTGCTTCCAGACGTATTAGGGTCATTAACTGTGACTCGACACTCCAGTGGAACACGAAATTCACCATTTAACCAGTCGACGTTATTACTTTCAAAGCGTTCTCTTTTCCGGGATGCATTTCTCCAGCGTTCGTTACATTTAGATACCAAGTTTCTTTGAATGTAGGAGACCACAGTATTCATATCCTCTGGTGACAAATTGAAATTTTCTTGCAAGTAGTTTTCTATATTATTCCCATTTATCAACAAATTGCACAACTCTCGTTTACTACAAACAAATTCACCCATTATTTTCAAATCAGATAACTTCTGTGAATATTTGAAAATAGGTATTAACTGCTTTTTTAAGGCAACTGAATTTCTGATGAACAACTGTGGATGTTTCAGGGTTCGCCTTTCTTTTATAGGCCAATGAATTAGTGCTATGTGCAAAAAGATAAGAAACTAATATTTGCACTCTTCCCATAACCAACCTGTTTTTAATTTGACCCTAATTGATATAGTGACCATATTTTATCAAATATGGTGGTCAAAACTATATCAAAACCACAAATAACTATAAATATTAATGACCATTTTATCAATTTGACCTTAATAGATAACAGATGATTATGTGAGCAGTAAAAAGATATTGGAAAAAAATTATCTCGCGATATGTTTTGGTACCGTGTCAGAAAAGGCGCAAGTATGCGCAACTTTTTTTTTTCTCCTTGTGTAAACTAATGTATAAAGATCGTAATACAACAAATATCTCGACAGCGGCAAACAGCGGTAAACGGGTAAGTCTCGTTAAAAAAAAAAGTAACCTGAAAATTATACCATCTTAAACTACATTGGTTAATTTTAATTTATTTATTTATTATATATAATATTATTTAAGAAACGTTATGAGGAGATTATAAGCATTTCAAAAATGTATAATACTTATACATTTATAAGAAAAACTTTCGAGTAATGTCTCGTTGAATTGTAGTAATGTATTGTGCCAAAATCACATCATTGAACATGAGTTAGCTTTGATGCCAAAAAGGCATCAAAGCTAACTCATGTTCAATAACAACCATACTGTATACTGTCTGTTACTGTCTGTGTACTGTTTCAACCATAATGTATATAAAAAATATACATTATGGTTAGCAAAAAATAATTAAAAAAATATAGAAAAGAAAGCTTATTTATAAGACTAAATTAATTAATTAGTTCTACTCCATAACAACGACTTTCACGTGAAACGGTTTTGAGACGGCCTTGTATGGGGCTTTCCCATAGTGCGCCGGCAAAGTTTTACGACTTGCAATGACTAAAGCCGCCAAACTAGCCCGCCGGCAAAATGTTGCCGACATATGCCGCCGGGCCGGCTTTGGTGTGTAGAGTCCGCCTCTGTACAGTCCATGTGCGAAAGTGTAAATAAATAAATGTGTACATGTTGAGTGTTACATGTACGATATTAACTACAATTAGCAGCTATTTAGATTATTAGGTCGACAAGTGTCGTGCTCGTGACATACGTGCGCTCAGATTAGGAACGTAACGATGCGCGTGAGCACATCGGTCACACACAGCGCTCTGGAACGAATGCTGGTGTCACGGATTGAGCTACCTATGACAGTGTCTAAGGTTACGAAAAATAGTATACGATTCTAATCTGAGGCCCGAAAAATGTTGCTTGGTGATACGCCACAACATCGGCTGCCGGCAGATGTTACCACCCAGCAGACAAAGTCTTGCCGTAAAGCGATGTGTGCCGGGTCCGATGCGCCAAATTTTGTTATGCCGGGAGTTTGGTTGTGGAGGGTATCCAGATCAATATCCCTCTGACGCGGCATCGTTGGTCGTGTTGTTGGGTTTAACATTGCATCACCTCGCTCAACTACCGTCTTCCTTCCTATTCACTCAGTTTTTTTAGTGAATAGGCTCTTAAACTAGCGCACTAACTTTACCATCAACGATTGCATCACTGCTTACCATCTGGTGAGATTGCGGTCAAGAACTAGTTTATAATTACTTCTTAAAAAAAAATATTTAAAAAGTTTCATAAAATCACTTGGGAGTAAATTTAATCGTGTACGATGGTCTATATGGGCCGAACTGCATACAGCAGGGTAATTGCAATAACGCACTTTCTGTAGTGCCAACGGTTTTCTTTTTAACAGTTCAACAATATACATTGCGCTATTTCCCTTGTTGAGGAGACACATTTTTCGAACATATGGTGTAATGGAAAATCGATATGCTTCAAAATTATACAAAGTGAGAGTAGGTAATCGTGTGTTACGTAATTAGGATGCTGGACGCCGCTTCAAGTCTGCTGCAAGCTTGACGTTTATGGCCTCCTTTAATAAACAGTGAAAGTTGTTTTCCTGTGAAAATGTAAGGCACCGACCGCCATTTTATTTAAAAGGCATAATAATTAATACACTTGTATTTGCGATATCGACACTTGTCTCGTCGCACCGCATATGGTTCAAAATTGCACAACACTTCTCTTGACACGTCTTGCTTTTTGTCAGCGATCGTCGATAGTCATTGTCGTACGTCGGCCACCCTCAACTCAACCCTTGATCAATGGCCTCTGTGGAATAGATACCACAATTTTGCCAATAACACGTGTAACAAATTATAGAAATTTTTTGAAAATTTTATTTCACTATAATGGCGGATATCGCCAATGACAGTTGAAAAAGACGGCCGCGTGAACCGACAATGAGGTTTGAAGCAAAGTCATGATGTGGCCACTATGCTGCGATATGTCAATGTTCTTTATGAATTATTTACTGAATGCACTTATTACTACATAAATCACGCGCTTTTATTTAGTAAACGACATTATAAATAATTTTAAATGACCACTGAAAAATGCGCGTGACACTCATCTTAGCTTTCCCATCAAAAACTCGGGGCCACGGTCTTTCTTTCGAACAACCAGCAGCATACGCCATAGAACGTCAGGCGCGGACTAATTTGACAAGACTAAACTAAAATTTATCTTCAAAGAGAAAGAAGAAGATGCACTGTATCGGCTCCGATGGCTCGCTTTAGAAGTGACTGATTTGTTGATATTTAGAAGTGACTGATTTGTTGATATTTAGAAGTGACTGATTTGTTGATATTTAGAAGTGACTGATTTGTTGATATTTAGAAGTGACTGATTTGTTGATATTTAGAAGTGACTGATTTGTTGATATTTAGAAGTGACTGATTTGTTGATATTTAGAAGTGACTGATTTGTTGATATTTAGAAGTGACTGGTTTGTTGATATTTAGAAGTGACTGATTTGTTGATATTTAGAAGTGACTGATTTGTTGATATTTAGAAGTGACTGATTTGTTGATATTTAGAAGTGACTGATTTGTTGATATTTAGAAGTGACTGATTTGTTGATATTTAGAAGTGACTGATTTGTTGATATTTAGAAGTGACTGATTTGTTGATATTTAGAAGTGACTGATTTGTTGATATTTAGAAGTGACTGATTTGTTGATATTTAGAAGTGACTGATTTGTTGATATTTAGAAGTGACTGATTTGTTGATATTTAGAAGTGACTGATTTGTTGATATTTAGAAGTGACTGATTTGTTGATATTTAGAAGTGACTGATTTGTTGATATTTAGAAGTGACTGATTTGTTGATATTTAGAAGTGACTGATTTGTTGATATTTAGAAGTGACTGATTTGTTGATATTTAGAAGTGACTGATTTGTTGATATTTAGAAGTGACTGATTTGTTGATATTTAGAAGTGACTGGTTTGTTGATATTTAGAAGTGACTGATTTGTTGATATTTAGAAGTGACTGATTTGTTGATATTTAGAAGTGACTGATTTGTTGATATTTAGAAGTGACTGATTTGTTGATATTTAGAAGTGACTGATTTGTTGATATTTAGAAGTGACTGATTTGTTGATAAGGTACCTGGGTCGAATATGGCCACCTTAAGGTTTGTCATCCTTTTTCAATAATATTAATGCTAAAAAAATCAAGTTTTACCACTCATTCATCAAGAGTGACTATTAATCTTTACAACAATGTCAAAAAATACAAAGATTTTAAACGATAAAAAAGTATTTTCAAAATTTATAAAAAAAATAGGAATTGGCCATATTTCCGATGGGGGAGGTAAATATGCCCATACATGTGGTTATATTTACTGTATGAATTTACTTGTTTAAAAATATTCTAAATAAAATGAAATTAAATGGATATTATGTTTTAATAGATTATTTATTTACAAGATATGCTTTGGGCGACATTCAGTACAAATAAAGAACTACAAGTAGTTCGGTACAAATCAAGTTGGCAACCCTTTTCATCAATATTGAAAAGCGTTATGCATTGGCATCTTCATTTATAAAATCTTCCAAGATTTTTTTATTTTAGCAAAATAATTAGAAACGACTTAGGTTTTGCGCCTTTCGTTTACTGATATTCCTATGACGTTCTAAAAATCGTCTCAGCTAATTTCGTCCCACCATCAAGTCTCCACTTGGCGCCGAAATGTTATTTCGATCACAGAATGTCTTTACGTATCTACGTAGTAGATACACGTTGTGTATCTACCGTTGGGTATCCCACATTGCACAGGCGAATGCTAAAATCTTCTCTTCATCTTGGTCAGGAAGTGGTTTCCGGTCCAAAGTAGATTGTGTCTCCTTTTTCTCTTGTAAATAATGCATTAAAGTACGTCTTGGCACATTATAATGCTTTGCAGCCGTATTTTCTTGCTTCTTATCGCTTTTGACTGCAGTTAAAGCTTGTTTCATTTTGTTGCTTCTGACCAATTACCTCTAATCCCTTTAGCTTTAGAGCGTGCCATGGTCTAAAACAAAAAAAAAAAAAACTTTATAATTTCGTACTGGAAATATGGCCAACCGGTGGCCATATTTGCAGTCATGCATTTTTTACTTTTTCATATTCACGAATGAAAAACACACTATATATTTGATAATTAGGCAAAGAAATGTTAAATTACAGTCGTCACACAACATCGTAATATGATTTACAGAGAATCTTATTTAAAAAATAACGAAATACAGGACAATACTTACCAAATGTTTTTATACCCTCAACAGCGTGTTTCACTTTAGTTGACACTGGGCGGGTAGATGGCGCGCGGGAAGGGTGACAGGTACGCCGTTCGGATACACGCGACACTAGCGACAACTCATGGTCGCGTTTAGGTTATCACAAGATTTCGTGTTAGGAATAATGGCATGTGGCCATATTTTTCGGCTGGCCATATTCGACCCAGGTACATTATTTAGAAGTGACTGATTTGTTGATATTTAGCCTTTGTTATCCCTCTACAGGGTATAAGGGATAAGTAAAATAATTACCGAAATTTATTTTTCGTCTGTTTCAGTCGGCAGTCAAGAGCACCTCGTAGTGTGTACTCGTACAGAAGTGCAGTGGCGCCATCTGTCGCCTCTACACACAGATCCAAAGTCTCCAGGAAGGTAAGACATCCTATCACAAGAGTTGAATAAAATCATCATCATCATCTCAGCGTTAATCCCAGTCGCATCCGAAGCTTTTTCAGCTTCGGAGTCTGGGGTCCGCTTTACCAGTCTAACTGCTGAGTTTAGTTAAACTTTGACATTTTTCGTGAAGCGACTGCCGTCTGACCTCCACAACCCGAAGGCGATATCGCACTTAGACCAATTGTTGGACTTTTGAGGGCTCCAACAACCCGTAACGACTGCCATTAGATGTTCGTATGGCAACCGGGACCAACGGCTTAACGTGCTTTCCGAGGCACGACCAGACCAGTGCAAATATTCATATTCATGCATACAAATATTTGCACTGCGCGGGGATCGAACCTGCGCTTCCTTGCGCAGCGGCCGCGTTCGCTACCGCTACGCCACGGAGGCAGTCAAAACTTGAAAAAAATATTTTATTGAAATACTAGAGGTATTTCTTTGTAAGACGTCTTCGACTAGTCTATTAGTAAGAATAGGGTTGCCAAATGATCGGGATTCGTCTGGATTCTCAAGTTATTATAAATAGTCTCCAGACTCCAAAACCCAATAATCTCCAGACAAACAACTTCTTAGAAAGTGCTTGTAAAAACAATCTCTATACTAAATAAAAAGCCTTTGGCATAATAATGGCGCCGATTCTGTTGTTCACATTTTCACAATCTAAACTAATTTTAAGTTGTGGCCATCATTTTCTTTCCATTTCGTTTAGAAAAGGACAGAAGATAAAATGTCAGTTTAGACCTGTCAAATTAGTGCGCTCCTGACGTCAACTGACGCAGTTTTAGTCGCCATGTTTATAATCGCGTCTAAACTGTCTATGGAGTATCTTAACTAGGGTTGTAACGGAGCTTCGCCTCCGCTTCCGTTACTGCGGAAGTTCCGCAAGAAATCGTATCTTCGCTTCCGCCTCCGCCTCCGCACAATTTTTTGCGGAGTTATAACGGAGGTTTATTTACGTATTTATAAAATAAATAACGCGCAAGCTGCGAATCTCGACAACCGTCCGGCCGCGTTTGAGCGCGAAATGGTCAAGAATCAACTAGTGCGAGGCGGGAATGTGGCAAACACAATTTGTTTCTCCTTAATTTTCATTACAAGAAGGTAATATTTTTTTACCAATTATACAACTATTAATGTACGTATTTAAAATAAAAAATTTGTTTTAATTAACCATAAATTTCATTTTTTTCTATATGTACTTTCACCTCTGCCTCCGCCTCCGTTAACCTCCGCATCCGCGGAGGTGAGACTCGTCGCCTCCGCATCCGCCTCCGCCTCCGCTAACAAGCCTCCGTTACAACCCTAATCTTAACATGACCGGATTAAATTAAAATGGTATCTTCTGTCCTTTTCTTAACGAAATGGAAAGAAAGAGATGCACATAACTTAAAATTAGTTTAGTTTGTGAAAAACATAATCGGCGCCATTTTGTACCTGAATAATTAGACTACCTCGAAGAAAATTGATTGAATTTTAAATAATTTCTGAATACTTCTAAAGGATCTAAATTAGTAAGCTCAGTAAAGAGCCAGGCCAAATACATATACAGACGACAGCAGGTCAAGCTACCCGAAACTGTCAAAAATTCCCGATCAACCTTGAGGTTTTAATGCTTTAGATAAAGCTGACTCCAACATATTTGAGAGATGATAAATCACAACGGTTTATAATATCTACTAATTAATTCCTAATTTGCACGAGAAACAATAAAAATGCCAAGGTTGTGCACTAAACCACTTCTTGACACGTTTGTACAGTCACCAAAGGAAATAAGTTATCACGGTCGTCGGATATACCTTGAAGTTTAGAAACCGATAAAGGTTTTGAATAAAATTTTATTTTCTTAGTACATAGAAAAAATAAACAATTTATCAAACTACTTAAATTAAATCGGAAACATCCGTCGAATCCGTTAAAAATAAATAAATAGGCTTACACTTATTTTTTTATCCATTCTAAAAAATAAGCATGTATGCAATTAACACGTGGTAGAAGACAAACCTTCAAAAATTTTGGTTTCAAGACGAATATAAGAAACACTTTATAATACTTCCTATCTCATTTTCTTCCACGTTAAATCTTATGAATATATAATATGTAAAGGAAACCCTGTCCGATCCGTGAAGATATTGTTAGGTATCGATAACTGATTCCACTATTGCCTACAAAACCGAGATAAAGTTAAAAAAAATCCCCCTAAAAATTAAATATTATTTCGCAAAAGGAGGTAAGTTAATACATGTGCGGTAGGCAATACATGCGCGGGCGAAGGGGGGCACGGCACGCGATCGTATCGCTCATAATAATAAAGTTGAAAATGGTGTTGTCACTTTTTTTTTAAATTACCAAATTTTGGGGATGTTGGAACTAATTCGCAGAAAATTTGTTATTATGATATGATGCCTATGTAAACTTTCATATTTTGTTTTTTCATATGTTTACCTAACCTTTATTATCCTTATGGGTCGGACGGGGTTTTCTTTACATATTGTATAATGAGACGAATGTAAGAAACAATGTACAATACTTCCTATCTTATTTTCTCCCACGATAAATCTTATGAATATATATGGCTGTCTCGATTTACTGTCAATTTTTCGTTTTATCGACTATCGCATCTCAACGATGCTAAAGAAGTGTCACTTCAAAAAAGGTGTTGAATGTTCTTCAGCGGCTGTCTCCACTAACATAAAACTTCCTCTATTTCCAGGCAGGAGTGAAGGTAGACGCTATGGCGGCACCCAACCCTTTCTGTCCGAACATAAAAGGCATGTGTTGTCTGATGCTGCTCCTGAACCTCGGGCTGATCCTCGTCACCCTGGGATTCGTCATCGTTCTGCAGTTCTTTGAACCACTTTTCGTATGGTAAGTTTCAATTGAACCTATTGGAAATAGAGACCAGCAAACTAATTGCGTATCTCTCTATCAGTCACATTCCAGATAATATTGAAGGCTATAATTATATGGGTAAACTCTATTAAAACTATCAATGTTCAATTTCCGTTTTCTTTCCAGGATTCTGGGCATAGTCTTCCTAATCTTCGGCTTCATCACGCTAGTCGGCAGCCTGATATATTGCGTCGTACTATGTCGAGAGAATCCATACCCCCGTTACCCAGAGGATACCTACTGGACCCATCATTGGTCCAAGACCATTGGACCTTCAGAAATCCACTACAGCGCCAGTGAGAAACAGTACGTCAAAAATGGCCACAGTGACAGATACAATAATAAATATAATGGCAAATATTCTGATAGGGAAAGCGCAAAGGGTTATTCTGATAGAGAAAGTAAACTTAGTAGGTATTGAAAAATATTTTGTTATAAAATAATGGTTTACGAACGTATCATTCGATTACTAACCCTCGGTTTGATGAGGGGAAATGAGATCAAACTCGTTTACCTTCCTATAATGTAATACTTAATACTGTATGTAAGGCATAGTTCAGTGAATTGCCTCGTAAGCGAAATGTTCTCTGTATCAAGCCAGGTTGATACAGACAACTTTTGTCAGAGTTCATAGCAGCTTTTTGTTGTATCTACAGAGATATATAAGTGGCAGAAAATGCAACAATCAAAAACGTGAATGTTAAGAGCAAACCCCCAATAAACTTAACCGCGTTCTAGAGCTGTCAATGTCATCATTGTTATGGAATATTGACACTGACAATTCCAGAAATTGGTTTAGATGTGTTGCCCTCGTTCAGTTTCGGTTTGGTGTGGTGAAATTGCCCTAAAGGGTTTGATTCGCCTTTCTCAGGTACATAACACCATATCTTTTTCAAGATTTTCCTAAAGCCATTGGATTTGGTACTTTGTAGAAAACTAGCCCGAGACACTGCTTCATCTTACTTTCGAAAGTCTTTGGGGCAGTTTCTTGAACGAAAATTAATGCAAATTGTAACAAATTGCAAGCCGTAAACTACTGTTGAATAATTTATCAACAGCCAATCGCAGCGTTTTATAAGCGATTGAGTAATTTCTGATCGAAACTAAACTACTACCTGTGCTATCACTATCTGATATAAAAATACTAATCAAATGTTTTTCAATAAACCAATAAAGAAATATTATAAGAATATAAAGGGAGTATCTGACATCGACGCACAAACGAGTACCATGGATCCAGTACATGATTCTGGACCCCCCAGTGGTGGAATTTTTCGTCGGCTTTTTCATGATTAAAAAAAAATTATATGAAGTTTTTTTCACTTTAGACCGTTCATAATTGCTATACTTTTATAACGCAATAAGATTTTAAAGTAAAAATGAATTAATTCGCTAATTACACAAAAAAGCGCAATGAAAACAAAACTCGAAAAACTGTCTTATCAGCTGATTTGATAGAGTTTACATCAGGGATCAACGTCATACCTACAAACCCGCACGGCGGCACGCTTGCTACGTTCAAATGCCGAGCCGACACATTTTTTTAACCACTGTGAATTCTGTAACCTTTCATTAACGACATAAATGACTATCATAATTTTATTAGTGGCATGCGGTGGAGCCTATCCACGAAGTTTGCGTTACGATGTCAGATACACCCTGTATAATATATAGGTTAGAATAATCCCTTAATGTCTTATTGTATTCATACTTGTTAAGGTTTAGTAACAATTTGTACTTATCTAAAGTTTTAATTTAATGTAAATAATTTTGATTAAGCATACACTCAGAATTAAATGCCATATTAATTTACCCGTTAATGTTAGAGTGTTTAGGATTAAGTTAGGAAAGGGAACACGAAACAGAAAATATATAATTATGTGAATAACAAGATCTATGTAAATTAATAACCTAATGTACACACCTACACACAAAGATGTAAGTCGTACGATGTCCTCAACATTCCAAGTTGAATGAAAAAGGTCCTTTCTGAGAAGTGTGAGCTCTAATAATAATAATGACCTGTCAGAATTACATAAGTCTCGACGACTGAGACATCTTGTAGGGCTAATCTTGCGATTAAAATCTTTGCCTATACACTGTTCAATACTAAATCGTGGTGTTGCTATAGCACTATTTTTAAATAAGATTTGTGTTAAACCTCTTATGTTAATACATTTATTTGTTTTCGGCTTATTTCAAACTTCGATTGTTACTTATCTTAGCAGTTTTTTGTTCAATTAGCCATTCCGAAGTTATTGCAAGAATCTCATATTCAACTGTAACAACTGAGTATTAGGGACTTAAACAAGCTTCGTATACAAAGAAAACAAAGTTGCGTAATATTCTTCCAGCAACATATTGCATGTGTTGTGGAAGACAGTGTTGCTAGCAACATGCTAATATTTTTAATGGTAAAAATATGACATCTAGCAACATCAAACGTTCCGAGCTTGTATACGCAACTTTATAGAAAATTGTTAAATACAACGCCAGCATGTCAAATTACCCGTAATTGACAAATTTACCCAACTATTATCTCACACACACTTTGGTTTCATAAAAACGTCTGGTCTTTAACGCTTTAAAAAATAAACAATATGCACATAGCTTAACAACATCCATTGCGTTATAAACATTGTTTCGCAGGCACATTTTTCCAACATATGAAGCAATGATTGAGCAATATCCTCCAAAATGATTCCGATTAAAAATTACCGATTTTCATAACCGGTTGGTGGTCGATATCGCTTTTTTTAAAAAACAATCAATTAATCAACCAACACGGTCGCGTCACCATGGTAACATTCTAATTTTCCAACGAATACACGCGGTGAACGCATCTTATCTCCATAAGATGCGTTCACCGCGTGTATTCGTAGGTAACTTTTTTTGAGCAGTGTTTGTTTACAGATAAATATTTAGAATAGAGAAACTTGACGAAATTAAAAATATTTTTTCAATAAATAAAATTGTATAAATTATAAAAAAATATTCGTTTTATTTTACAAATTCATGTCTTCTCGTTACGGAGCTAGTTATAGCCTAGCTCCTTAACCTGCTTTCCTTGGTGTTCTCATCGCTGGGAAAATTGCAATTGTGTAGCTATCACGGTTTGTCCTTGCTTGCTGACTAACAAATAGACAGACAGACGGACAATGGACTCTTAACTCAATTATTTAATTTCAGAAGTCAGAATCCAGCACAGTAATTACTGGTATTCTGACGTCTAAATTCAAATCACTGTAACTTGGGTTCCCGTGCTTTGCTTTCTTCTTCTTCCTCTTCTTCAGCCTATAGAGGTCCACTGCTGGACAAAGGGCCTTCTCCAAGGCTCTCCACTATAACCGGTCTTGTGCTGCCCGCATCCATAACAAACAGTCATTATCATCATCATCCCAGTATTAATCCCAGTCGCATCCGAAGCCTTTTCAGCTTTGGAGTCTGGGGTTCGCTTTACCAGTCCAACTGCTGATATGGCTAAACTTCGACATTTTCCATGAAGCGACTGCCGTCTGACCTCCACAACCCGAAGGCGACATCGAAGCATTGCAGTTAGAACTACGTAATTTATGAACCAACGCGTGAATACATGCTATTGATAGAAGCGTGCATACATAGGTAGTATTGTTCCTTTCGTGGTGGGCATAATTTAATGAAGCAATGAGCGTACACATATTTATGATGTGAACCGGTGGCTACAATTTTATGCTCTTCAAGTTGAGCACTTCGTCTTAAAGTCGAAGATATTTACATATTTTTGGTGCCTTGGCAATGTATACATATTTTTGCTTCTGACTGTACCAATGTAACTTTTCTAAAGTTATATGTACATACTTTCTAAGTATATCTTGGACACCAATGACTGAAGGTGAAAGAGAACATCTTGAGGAAACCTGGACTCTAAGTCTGAAATCGCCAACCCGCATTGAGCAAGCGTGGTGACTGTTGGAGTTTGTATACCTACCTTGGCAACTAACACATGATGCAGCTGTCAGTTGTTATGACAGAAGTATGAAAAATAAATGGTGTTAAGCTGATACGGTCTATATTTTAGTAAATAATATAAGTACTCGGGGAATGCGCTAATGCTGGTTTAGTTAATTTCTAACAGGTTATGGTTCCCACTCCGTACCTGAGTAAATATTATTAAAAGTGATCGTAAAAAATATTTCCTATAAAATACTGATTGTCACGTTGTTGACAGTCAAAAAACAATACTGTCAAAAAAGTGAAAAAATGTGTGATGAAAATTCTGTTTCTGGTTCCTATTGCGGAATTAAAAAACTGCAAGGAGCGAATGATTTTACATCGTGGAAATTCGTTGTGAAAAGCCTCCTCGAATCCAAAAACTTGTGGGCTGTTGTGGAAACAGAAAATATCAGTGATTTACAAAACGACAGTGATAGGAAGGCACGATCAACTCTATATCTGCTTATTGAGCCTACATGTTTTACGCACGTGTACCAAGCAAAAACCACACGCGAGGCATACCTCGCGTGTGGTTTTTGCTTGGGCTCTGCACAAGTTTTGTTATGGCAAAACTTGTTCAGAGCCTACGAGGATCAAGGCTGGGGCAGCCGAATTTTGCTGCAACGCAAACTATGGCACTGCCGTTTGGAAAATTATTCAAATATGTAAAAATACATCTGCGATATAGTACACCTGGCACAGCAGCTTAATGATATAGGCGCAAAAGTATCAGACGATTGGCTCATTTCGATACTATTGGCTGGCTTAATGAGTGAGTAGGTACAACCCGTTCGTGATGGCCATCGATAATAGTGGAAAAGAGGTAACACTAGAGCAAGTAAAGACCAAATTACTACAAGAAGGCAACAGACAAGCCGAAGTGTGTAAAGGGGCTGGTGAGCAAGCTTTTGCCACTCAAAACAGGAAGAGCAACAATAACACTGTTCGGAAACCAACGACATACAAATGTTTCAAGTGCCACAATTTTGGACACAAAGCATCAGAATGCAAAAGCATCAAGAAAACTGCGAATATTTGCATGGGTACTGCCGATACCATAAATAAAAACGCCTGGTATGTTGATAGTGGCTGTTCTACCCATATGACGAATGATGCGATCAAACTAGTGCAATTTAAGACACAGAAAGGCGACTGTGAAATAAAAAGTTGCTAACATTGAAGAGATATCAGTAGTTGGAAAGGGCAATGCTGCACCGATTGTGAGTAGCAATAAGAAACTCAATTTGAATAATGTCCTGCATTTTCCCGAATTGTCGATGAAACTAATCTCAATGAGTGATCTCTTAAGAGACGAGCACAAAGTTGAGTTTGACAAGCATGAATTTTTGATTAAAGATAAAAATGACCGCAAAGTTGCCACTTGCAAAGAAGTTGGTAGAATTTTCAAGCTGATTGAAAACAGTAATATTATGCTTAATTTAACCTTTTGAACGCCCATCTATATAATACGCGATGTGTCCTCCTGCGCTACACTACAAATGTATAACGTATCTATAGTAAAACGTAGGGATGGGATTAGTGTCCTATCGACAAATAATATTATACATTTAAAATAATGTTTATTCACCAATTTACGAAGCTAAATAAAAACTGTAATCGTAATTTCATATTTTATTTTATTTCATAAAAAAAAACAATATGAAAACCTGGATATATTCCCCATAATAAAACAAAGAATTTTAAATTTATTAGACGTGTGTTCTACAAGGCACATCCCTATTTGTCTCCAAATGTAATCCTTCTACTTCATATCAAGTAGTTGACGCTCGAGGCACGTCAAAATCCTTTCTGTCATAAGGATGTCTAGATTTCTATGGTATATATTTTATATTCACTGTGGTCGAGTTACACGTGCATAAACTCAACCGATTCCTGCATAATTTATTTCGTTTACTTACAACAAATACAATTAATATAAGCTAAATACGTGGTTTTCTACGTTTTAAAAAATAAAATAAAATGGAGGGTAAGTGTCTGTTTTACACAAGACCTCTTTTTAATGGTGTCGCTAAATACTCGCTATTATTTTTCTGGTATGTAGAAACTAATAGAAAACTGAAGAAAATTCCTGAAACGGAAGTTGACGACTTAACGGAATGTCAAGACGACGAACTATTTCAAAATTCTGATTCAGACTGAACAACTCGCAATAATTCGTCATATTCACAGTCATAATTTTTTTTATAAGGACACGTGCGCCAACTCAAGATGTAAACATTGCACTACACTAAAATGCACAAAGTCACTATGACCTTGAAACCCGTCCGCTTATGACGTTACAGATTTCCTTCTATACAAGTCGGTGGCGCGTGCGGACCGACAACTAACTAACTTTGTAGGGATGGGTTTTTCAAACGGGGTTTCACTATCGACAATGATTAGAAAACCTATTAATTCTTGATTAAGGTGAATAAAACCTAGTTTAAAGTGTACAATATTTATAAAATATTATATATTTACGTCATTTTCTTGCAATAATAGTATTTATGATCATTTCGACGAGATGAAATACAACGAGGTCTTCGTCGTGTCCCATCACTGGCTTACTTGATATCAAGTAATTGGCGCTGGGGGCATTAAAATATTTTTTAACACCCTTGCTCGTAAAGCTGATGTAATCCCACCGGTTTTAAATATGTAAAGCGGGCCATAACAAACGCGTGTGTTATCAAAGCAAATAGTTAAGTTATAGTCCATACAAATTCCATAACAGCATTATTTGTCATTTCAAATAATTATGGAACTGATCGCCGCCGCACGGCTCCAGCCAGCGAGCAGCGCGCTGTTCCATATTTGAAATGGCAAATAATAATACTAATGGCGGGAAAGCAACAGTGAGCATTCACAGATTGAGTTTATTTAAAATAACTGATGTCCTATTTGAAATAAACAAATTTGTATTTGTTTGTATTTAAATGAGTATTTGTAAAAAAAAAAACAGTTTATTCGGTAATTTAAAAACTTGACTGCATGCTCTAGCATCTTTGCCAACATTTTCACGCAGCTATGGCAGAAAATAAACCTCGCGCCATTTTTCTCAAATTTTCTTTTCTTTGTACTTGTATTCTGAATATCTTTTTTCTGTTTCCTCGCAAGTGTGTTAAAAATGTCGTACGATATACGTGCGTATTGGTTATAACATGCTCGGCTCAATTACACCCTCGCCTTCGGCTCGGGCTGAAATTCCGCCTCGCATGTTATAACCATCATTACGCACTAATATCGTAATGTACTATTCTGGCGTTTTTGTTTCTATTGAAAATTAAACAAATAAGAACTTATTATGCGTGAAAAAGTTAAAAATATGGTTGCTAACAGGGCAAATTTCCATAAAAACAAAATAAAAGCTTGTAAAAGTCGTAAATTTATTTTATACTGTGATTACTTCTAATCAAGTAGTGGCGCTGAGGGCACGAAAATCTCGAACTTGTATAGAAGTGATTGGCGTTCAAAAGGTCAACATCGAATGAAGTTTTGTCGAATCTATGGCACAGGAGACTAGCTCATCTAGGGCAAAAGTACATGATCACCCTGAAAAACATGGTATCTGGAATAGAATTCAAAACTACCGACAAAACAGAGCCGTGTGTTCCATGTATAAATGGAAAGAGCTGCAAGAGTCCATTCAAAAAACAAGGCACTCAAGCAAATGATTTATTGGAGATTGTGCACACAGATTTGTGCGGCCTGCATCTTTTGCTGGTTCGCTGTATATACTTACTTTTATTTATTGATGATTTCTCGCGAAAGACGCACGTCTATTTCTTGAAAAACAAAAGTCAATGTCTCAACAAGTTCCGTGAGAATAAGACGGAAGTAGAAAATGAAATTGGGAAGATGACCAAGTGCTTGAGATCGGACAATGGCAAAGAATTTTGCAACGATGCCTTCGACAAGCATTTGAAGTTAGCTGATATAAAACATCAAAAGACAGTTCCATACACACCGGAGCAGAATGGCGTGGCTGAGAGAGCGAATAGAACAATCATTGAGAAAGCGCTAACTTTACTTTTTGAAGCCAATTTGGGCAAAAGATTTTGGGCAGAAGCAGTCGGAACAGTCGTAGATTTAAAAAACCTAAGCCCTACGAAGGCTGTCACTGGAAAAGTACCATAGGAAGTCTGGTCTGGTAAGAAAGTAGATCTGAGTCATCTGAGAGTATTCGGATGTTTGGCATACCAATCCTATATTACACTCTGAAAACAATGATTGTGAGAACCCCCCGAGATATAACTTACGTCCAAGGAATAATGTGGACTACAGATGCACATGTGCGAAAGCCGAAGCTGAAAGAAAAGCTATCGCAGATACTGATGGCGATCCAACGACAATGGATGAGGCAATGTCAAGGCCTGCTCGTGAGCTGTGGCAGAAAGCCATGAACGATGAGCTCAACTCGTTGAAGGAGAACCAAACATGGATGTTAGTCAATCTACCGCGCGATAAGAAAGAAGCCTATAATGAATAAATGGGTATTCAAAATCAAGCGAGGTAGTGATGGTAACATATTGAAATACAAGGCGAGGTTGGAAGCTAAAGGATTTACACAGGTACGTGGAATTGATTATATTGAAACCTATTCTCCTGTCGTGAGGCACTCTACGCTTCGCTTGTTATTTTCACTAGCTGCAGAATACGAGTGGACCATTGATTCATCAGCCAGTGGGATGTTACCGCTGCTTTCCTGTACGGAAAATTGAAGGAAGACATTTACATGCTTCAGCCAGTCTCCCTTGATGTCTCGAAAGCCTTCGACCGGGTATGGCGCGCTGGCCTTTTGAGTAAGCTGCCAGTGTACGGCATTTCCGCTGGCCTGATTGGCTGGGTAAAAGGCTTCTTGACTGAACGGTCCTTCCGAGTTGTTGTCGACGGATGCTCATCTAAGCCCATGTCGGCAAATGCCGGTGTTCCTCAGGGGTCTGTTCTCTTTGTAACTCTGTTCCTGTTGAATATTAATAATCTGCTGATTACCGGTATCTATTGGTATGCAGATGACAGCACAGTTGTGGAAAGATACAAAGAATCCTGCAAGGATTCCTTGCGGAATCAATTTGGTCCGAAAGAGAGGCTATGGTAGAGCGTACGAATGTTGCACTACAGGCAATCTCCGAATAGGGCAATACCAATCTTATAGCATTCAATGCTGCCAAAATACAGGCATGTCTTTTCACCGCCAAAAGGAGCCCGTTCACCTTGGCTCCTACTTTGCAGAATGTATCCTTGTAGTGTTCCGACCGCCTTTAGCTTTTGGGAGTTGAGATTTACTAGAATCTAAACTTTGACGGTTCATTGGGTCCAAGGCCAAGGTGGCTGCCAGGAAGCTTGGCGTTATCGCAAAGTTCCGGCGGTACTTCACACCAAGGCAGCTTTTAATGTTGTACAAAGCACAGGTCCGTTCGTGTGTGGAGTTCTGCAGCCACATTTGGGCTGGTGATGCAAAGTGTCATATGGCCACTTTGGATTCAGTGCAGAGACGTGTGAAGAGGCTGATTGGCGACCCTGATTTAACTCAAAAAGGTCTCCAAAGCGATCTGCAAAGGTCAGCAAAGAGCACAGGCGTAGAGTGGAGAGCCTCTCGGTGTTCTATAGGATGCATTTCGGTGAGTATACGAGGGAATTACATGGTTTAATCCCCCCATCTCCGTTCCACCAACGGACGACCCGTCGTACGGCGAGTTTCCACCCTTATGTTGTTAACATCACTACGATCCGGACGAAGGGTTTCGCCTCCTCTTTTATACCGCGTACATCGAGGGTCTGGAACAATTTACCAGCGGCGGTGTTTCCGTCAGACTACAATTTGAGTGTCTTCAAGGCTAGAGTGAATTATAGGGTCTTAATAAACTAGTGCGCTTTACCATCAACGATTGCATCACTGCTTACCATCAGGCAGTATTGCGGTCAAGCGCTAGTACATAATTTATAAAAAAAAACGTAATTAATATTTTCAACAACGGAGCTTCTTCAAAAAATTACATTGAACATTAGATAAGTATTTCGGTCTACATTATACTTAATATTGTTTTGTTTTACTGGTAAATCTACAGGGAACAAAGTTCCCTGTAGTCTTACTAGTAAGTCTATTGGGAAAAAACTCCCATTAGTACTACTGGTAAGACTACTGGGAACAGCCGGAATTTTTTACTATATTGCCATGAAGTTAATGTATAATGCTTTTTATCACCTAAAATTCTCAGCCGTACTCATGCCGATAACGGGCGCCGGGCCTTACTTGCTGTAGGCAGTTCGTGCATCTGTTTTGATAAGAAATCCCGCCATATTCCGGAATTTTAATGTAACTTTGATGCGTAGGAAGCAGTGTCGTCTCTAGCTTGTTTGGTTAACCAATAGGTACACTACTTTTGCGACTTTTAACTAACTTCGCAAAATCTTATTTAGCCAAAAACCAGTAACTACAATAGGCTATTTGACAAATTTATAATTTCTATCTAGATATTGATTCGAGGATGATGGCGGCTATGGCCAAAGAGTTTTACTCTACCGACTTCGCTCTTTGACGTTCGAGACGACTGCTGATTGTTAAAAATTAAGTCTGTACATGTTTTTTTATATAAATTAACGGATATAATTGAATATAGAGCTTTTTTTTTTTTTAGATAGGTACTAGTATATTTTTACTGACAATTATACCGATCTCGCTCTTTGACGGTCGAGACCACTGGCGATGCCGCTAGATACTGAGGCGCAGGGCCAAAAACTGCTGACTACAGCTCGAGGAGATAGTATACTATAAAATGGACTCTCAAAGTTCAAAAATTGCGGTTTTTAAATACCTTAGGATTTAGTAACAACGAAGATTTCCAGGCAGTACTACAATCACATGGCTCAAGATAAAAATGAGTGCTGCTCCTGATCCTAGAAGTCGCCATAGACAACATAATGAGTTTTATGCACGAAGAAGAGCTAAAATATTTAGAGAAGCAGACTTGCTTGATAAGATAGAAAAATGACGCATCTCATCCCAATCTGATCTTTGTATCGCCACATTCGCCATTCACCGCGTGTGTCGCAATCTGGTGGGGAGAAGAACGCTACAGACTTCACCAGTGATACCGGGTTTTCAAAGTTATCATAATTGGTAGGTAGTATCCTTAAACATTTGAAAAATCCTTGATTTTCAATCGAATATTTTCGAAAAACCACTTAGGTACATGTGAGTGATTGTATATTTTTCCGGTGTAGCGATCCAGAAAAGCTGATTAAGTATTAAGGAAGTGATATGGTACCTACAAAAGCCCTTGAGAAATAAAATATGATTTGAGAAGCAAAAATAAAACAAAAAATATGTTGAAGTTGTTCATTTATTTACACATTGTAAAAATTAACAAAAATAATGAGAAATTACATTTGTAACATAAAATAAGGAAGTAATAATAATAATAGAAGTCGATAGTTTTGTCCTCAATATTGTGAAAAAATGAATTGGAAAGTAACAGTCAATTAATGAAAGTATTTTTACGAAACTAAACACATTGAGATGAAAGAAAATTATTACAGAATTAGAGTTATAGAACATTACATTAACAACGACTAAATCCAGAAAAAACTATCAAAATACCTCAGATTACAAACAAGACATAACGAAAGTATTTCAATGGAAAATATAAAGAAACAGAATTCCTGTTACAATAAGTTTATTTACAGTTTGTCATAAAAAACTATACTGCTCAAATACTTATTATAAGAAATTCAAATATGTTGTCTTAAAGCAACAATGTGCCAGACGATTATTTACCTAATTACAAACTAATTAGATCTAAATTATAAATAGAATTATTTTTTTAATTCGTACAACAGCCTAATTGCATGACACACTCGTAAAATCGACTTTCTTGTTTCGTTAAACCCAATTTTCAAGGGATTTTAGGCTGAGTTCTATAAAGGTTACTTAGCCTCGTACTGGCTGAGCGTCATTTTTGTTATTATTGCATAAAAATAAAAGTTAATTTGCAAGGTAAAGCCAGGATTATGGGAAGACAATGCAGTAGTTTCTAAAGGGATCGGTGGTTTAAATGAAATCAATAAATATTAGGAGTGACTAATGCAATTAGACTGTGTACTATGACGTGTTAAAGTGCCGTCAGCCATCATTGAGCCGTTGTAAGTAAGGGATAGGGCTATTAATTCTGTATAGCTCCATCTTTGTCGGCCACTGGAACAACAATGGTTTCAACGCCATAGTAACCCAGCAGGTTACAAATATGTGTATCAGCAGGACAGTCACAGACTGTATGTAGGCCAGAGTGTACAAAAATAACGTGTATACGTAGTCAATACAAATGATAATAAAATTTCGTCGTTTCCAGCGACTCACTTTACATCGTAAAGCTTCTCAAGTTGTCACAATACTGCTGCTGAAACAATATAATGCATCTAAATCATAGTTCTGTGTGTGATTTATGTCAAGAATCAGTAGCAAAGTTACTTCCTTGAATAGGCTATTTGACAGTATTCAATTATTTGTGATTTTTTGCTTTAATTGCATAAAATGAGGGTTCTTTATATCATTTACAAGAGTTTTAATAAAAAATAATAACAATTATTATATCCAAAACACAAAAATATGTTTGGCTTTTTGTTTCTCGCGCCACACATTGTGAAACGATCCGGATTGGCTAATGTCGCGATGACGTCATACGCTTGTTTCCGGCAAACTTATAAACTGTTTTTCGGGGGTTTTTATCGATTTATTTGTACAACCCAGTACAGTACAACACTTGTAAACCATTTTATTAGATAACAACAGCAAATAATAATTAAAAACAAACACCAATGAGAACCGAAAACCGCTTGTGACGTCATTTACCAGGCGCAACGCCATATTGCTGATTATATCGTTTTCGCGGCTTATTTGAATTTTGAATTTTTATTTGCATATTTCTTACGAAATACGTATTTAAAATTAAAAAAAATACTTTGGATGAACTTCTTAACCGCAACCAAGTAATTCAAGATAAAAATTATAAATCTGTCAAATAGCCTATTGGAGGAGGATGCAAAATGACAGTTTGTAAGTAGGACAAAACAAAGTCGCTTTTGGTGTACATATTTGTTATTGCTTAGATCTGCACCAATGGTCCACCATATAATCCTTATTTACGTATATTATAAATCGGAAAGTGGATTTCTTTGTTCCAATCCAATAAGCGCGATATAACCGAATTCCAAGCGGGCGAGCGAGACAGCTAGTGGATTAGCGATTACACAGCGGTTAGCGGTTCTACGTATGTGGCAAGGGCTGGTGGCTACTTGTAGTAAAATTAGTGAATTTCTTGACGATGTTCATCAGAAGGGTCAGTGTGGCTACCATGAATTTTCATTACGAGACTCGATCATACGCATCGACCGCGTTTGACGCTCTTTGAGAGTTCTTACAACCTTGAAGCGGGCCAATCGGTGAGTCAAACGCGCTCGGTATGGATGATCGAGTCTTCATAATGGAAACTCATGGTACATAGTTAGGGGCACACAGGTGCGTTGACGGAGTGCGTGTATGACCAGATGAAACAAATCAAATCAAATCATTTATTTCAAATAAACCAGTTACAGGCACTTTTGAATTGTCAGAAGGTCGGTCAGTCAATAAGATGAAGCTAGTCGCCCATTCCAAAGAGTAGGTACCTATGGAGAAGAACGGGCAAGAAACTCCATGGACACTCTTTTAAATTTTTAAGCTATTGTTACAAATATTTGATTACATCATTCATGTTGAAATCAACCGCGTGAGAACGATGCAGAAATATGCATATGAAAGCAAAATAATGTATGTAAGAATCATTGCAGCTGACGTTTCTACCCCCATAGGAAAGATCCAAGTATGTAACTTACGTCTAGTCAGATTCAGACTCGCTGAACGTGTACTTCTGTTGCGCACGCGCGCGAGATGAACTCTTGACGGCGGCGACCTTCACACTTCCCGCGTCCGACTCAGAGTCGCTCGACACCTTCTTTTTCGGCTTCTTTTTTGGCGCTGCTTTCTTTTTTTGGTCCTAAGTGGAAATCATTCACGTCATTAGTAATAATAATAATGAACTCCAACTGCGTAAGAGATGACACAAGATGAAAACAAATTGAAAAGCAAATCTAGGGGTCTCATGTATACAATTATATCGTTTTGGATAAGCCCTCAGCTCTCATAATCTATGGTCATAGGGCAACTGCAGTCGCAACGCACGCGCCGGCCACGTGTCATGACGCCACGACAAGACGACGCAAGAGCGACGTCGACGCGACGCGTACGTCACGACGCCCCCCCTCCGACATGAGTTCTCATCATTGGGCAGGAATACAATTAGAGCTATTACTTAATTGCTGTTACTTAGATTGGGTGCAGACAGATAAGAAAATGCTCCAGCATGTGCTTAGCAATCAAATACACAGGTCAAATAAAATTGAATGCTGCAGTATGGTTTAGGTATATTCAAAAATACTTCCAGTCCAATCCTACTTCAACTTTTCCTATGGAAAATTTGTATGATTTATAATTTGATGCATCATACATACGAAAAGAAAATCAGTTCGAATATAAATAACACTATAAATGTTATTAAACTGACAAAATGAAAGCTATTCCCACTTTTAGTGTGTTACGGAATTACCCGCAGATCAGCTTTATATTAGACATCTATACAATATGTAAAGAAAACCCTGTCCGATCCGTGAAGGTATTGTTAGGTATCGATAAGTGATTCTACTAATGCCCACAAAGACACGCTAAACTTAAAAAAAAATCCCCCTAAAAAAATAAATATTATTTCACAAAAAGAGGTAACATAATACATGTGCCGTAAGCAACCCCTTCCGCGGGCGGCGGGGGGCAGGGCACGCGGCACCTGTGACGTGGTCGCGTCGCTATTCGCTTATAATAATACCGGTGTTGTCACTTTTTTAAAAATTACCAAATTTCGGGGAAATTGGAATTAATTCCTGGGAAAAAAGGATTATTTCAAAATTCATTAGTATTGTTACTATGATGATTATGTAAAATTTTATATTATATTTGGTCAAGTGTTTACCTAACCTTTTTTATCCTTATGGGTCGGACAGGGTTTTCTTTACATATTGTATAAAGTTACAGTGAAGAAAAACGAACGCACCTTTTTGCTATCAAATATGCTGTCATCATCATCGTCACTTAG
Source organism: Sesamia nonagrioides (assembly GCA_017933935.1). NCBI lineage: Eukaryota > Metazoa > Arthropoda > Insecta > Lepidoptera > Noctuidae > Sesamia > Sesamia nonagrioides. The sequence goes on from JADWQK010000022.1 coordinate 750,721, forward strand.
CATCTCCTTGGCTGGCCTCTTCTTGGGTTTCTTGTCATCATTCAGTAGCTTCCGCTTCGGTCCTGGTTTCTTCTTAGGCGGTGAATCGGGTATGACCTCGTCGTCACTCGATATAACTGTGGAGTGGTCTGCGCCGTTGTCCTTTACTTTCACTTCTTCTTTCTTTGTGTCCTCAATCAAAGAGTCGAATAGGCAATCTGAAATGTTGAAGAGTGTGTATTGTAATATGCATTTGCAACACTGTATCAGGGGTATACAGAGAGTTACCTAAGTGATATGGCGGAAAATACTCAGAAGGCAGAAAGAAGCGCCTTTCGCAAGAATTTAACAAAAATTAAAACTACTTAGATTTATCGTCAGTTTCGCTTCTTTGATGTTTATTAAAACAGCCACATCACGACTCATCGCTTATGGCATGCACTCGCCTCGACTGATTCACTTGTCAGTGTGAACTTAAGAGAGATATCGGTATTGGCGAGAATCAACGGACGCATTACCATTGATTCTCGCCAAAACCAAAGATATCTGAGCATTTAGAAAAAAGATTCCGTGACATCATGACTAGGACTACAGCTGCGGCCGTAAGTAAAAAAAAAAGGGGAATGCTCATTAGATATAAATTTTGGCGACAGTACATACATTCATACATTCTCGCCTCATACGCTATAATATTTTTATGCGGTTTCACCTTATGTATATAATACATAGCTAAATTAACTTACATCCATACTTAATATTATAAATGCGAAAGTAACTCTGTCTGTTACGCTTTCCCGCTTAAACCTCTCAACCGATTTTGTTGAAATTTGGCACAGACAATCTTTAGACCCTGAGAAAGAACATAGGCTACCTCTTATCCCGGAAAAATTTGATGTTCCCGAGGGAAATCTAAAAAGCGCGATATAACCGAACTCCACACGGGCGAAGCCACGGGCGGAAAGCTAGTACCTACTTAATATTATAAATGCAAAGGTAACTCTGTCTGTCTGTTACGCTTTCCCGCTTAAACCTCTCAACCGATTTTGTTGAAATTTGGCACAGACAATCTTTAGACCCTGAGAAAGAACATAGGCTACCTTTTATCCCGGAAAAATGTGATATTCCCGAGGGAAATCTAAAAAGCGCGATATAACCGGACTCCACGCGGGCGAAGCACCGGGCGGAAAGCTAGTAATTATAATAAATCTCCATGTTTTAGGTCGTAAAAATCGTGCGAAGCAGGGACGAGCAGTAATCCTATACTAATAATATTATCAAAGGGTAAAGTTTCTAAGGTGACAGGGGGGTAATCTCTGCATCTTTTAAACTAATTTTGAAAATTCTTTTAACAATGGAAAGCCACGTTATTCGTGTAATTAATGAGTTTTTTTGTGCTAGTTGGAAGGACATGGGAAACTAATCATATATATATATATTTTAAAACTAACTGCGACCAGTGGTTTCACTCGAGTAAGTTTCGATCCTGCGAGAATATCTGGATAAAAAGTATTCTATATATGTGTATATGTGTGTGTTGTATGTATGTTTGTATGTTGTATTCCTGGTTATAAACTGTCTGTGTTCTAAATTTCATCAACAAACCAAACATCCAAACAACAAGAGTAACAAACATCCATCCCCATACTCACAAACTTTCGCATTTACAATATTAGTACGATCATCATCGTCATCATTATTTCAGCCGAAAGACGTCCACTGCTGGACATTGCCTCCCCCAAAGATCTCCACGACGACGGGTCCTGCGCCTTCCGCATCCAGCGGTTTCCCGCGACCTTCACAAGGTCGTCGATCCATCTTGTCGGGGCCTACCCACGCTGCGTCTTCCGGATACTATTGATAAAGTCTGTTATTATTGCTACTAACCTGAATCCATCTCAGCGGGCTTCTTTCCTTTGTTCGCCTTAACGTTGAAGTCATCATCGTCATCGCTGAGCGACATCGCGCGCTGAGGGGCTTCGTTCTCGGAGTCCTGCTTATTGTCCAACAGTTCCACTTCGGAGCCCGAGTCAGAATCCTCACCGTCTTTGTATTTTTGTACCTTGATGAAAATGTTATACAGTTATTTTTTTGCTTCGAGGTGACGTTTTTTTATAAATCAACTAAATGAATATGGCAGTTCTATAAACGTCTTTATCTACCCTCATATCAAAAAATTAAAAATATAAAACTAGAAAAGGAGTTTATATTGACGTACTTTACCAATAGTATATCAAAAGGAAATTAAAAAATTAAATTATAACATTATTTCTCTAACAAAATAATGTTATAATAAAATTTTTTTTCATTACCGTACAGATTACAAACCATAGACAGCACTACATCATTTTTTATCTGTGGCTGCGCGCGCTTTGGCGCGTGCGCGGTGATGCAGGGTGTACAATTCCATATTCAGTTTCATAATTGTAATATTATAACACTTACAATAACCAATAAATAAACTGTATCAATCTCTATCTTTTATTTCATACATTCAATACAAAGTATGAGATTAGATAAAGTAGTGTATGAAACTGTACATAATTAGGTATTACACACTCTTGTGATGCCTACTATTAAAAAACTACACTCGTACATAATATCCCTTATTATGTAACAGTTTCATAAACTACTATTATATTATCAGTGAGAGAATGAAATAGTAATAATCTAAATAAAGTGAAAGTAGGTGCTCCAATACTTTACAGCTTATACCAGAATTAACGACCAACGCCCTAATTAGAATATTGTGTTGTATGAAAAATTAGTTTTTTTGTTATTATTATTATTTATTTCACAGGAGTAAACCAATATGTTATCTTCTAACCTTTTCATATTGAAATAGATAGAAAAAGATGCAATGAACTCAAAATTTGTTTATGAATATGAATATGAGTATAATATGTGAGAATTGGCATCATTGTATAGTTATACACTTCTGGACACATCTATTGGCCCACCTTAGAGTTTAGATTTCGATGGCCCCTGCCGAAATATGATTGCTAGATTGAACAAAAACTATTTATGCAGTTTTAAACCTGATACATTTTACCATCTTTTTCGATCGTTTTGTTTTAAATTTGAATTCAGAATACCATACGACATGGAGCTACGCCTAAGAACGCCTTGTTAAAGGCAATTGATTTTTGAATAAAAAACATGTTTTATCAAATAAAGGTTCAATTTAATAGCGCGTGTTGCCTCCATGGGCATCTACCACAGCTCTCACACGATTAGGCATAGACTTTATCAACCGCTCTATGAAATTTTGAGGGATCATCTCCCATTCCTCTTCTATGGCAGTTTTCAACTCCTGCATCGTCTGGGCAACTGGCTGACGAGCCCTAACACGTCTTTTTAGCTCGTTCCACATGTGCTCAATGGGGTTCATGTCTGGGCTTTTGGCTGGCCAGTCCATAACTGTGATATCCACATCCCAAAGATATTCCCTGACGATGCCGGCCGTATGAGTTCTTGCATTATCATGCATAAAAAGGAAATTTGGGCCCACATAGTCCGCGTATGGTATCACTTGAGGTTCTAAGCACTCACGAATGTACCTTGGAGCATTTAATGTTGACAGCCGTGGTCCTGTGACAACCTCAAGTTGAGTTTTGCCATAAGCAACCCTCTCTTCAAAGCAGCATTGAGCGAAACGCTCTCCCTTACGTCGGTAGACCTTCTTCCTTCCATCATTGCCATGTAACACAACTTTAGACTCATCAGAAAAGAGTACACGGCTCCAATCTAGCTGTGTACAATTTAAATGAGTGCGTGCGAAATGACGGCGCGCTGTTCGGTGGGCTCGCGTTAGTTTGAGCCCATTAGCTGGCTTGTGTGGTACCATATCGCGTTCTTTTAAGCTTCTCCGAACAGTTCGAGCGCTCACAGATACTCTTATCTTTTTGTTTTTGTATCTTAATGGAGGTAAGGTGACGATTTCTCAAGCTGGTCGTCACGATGAATCGATCCTGCCTTTCAGTTGTGACCCGAGATCGTGGCCTTCCTTGGCGACGAACAAAGCCGCCAGTCTAGGTACCTCCGATAAACATTTCGGACCGCAGATCGCCTTAAATTAAGTTGAGCACTCACATTTCTTTGGCTGTGTCCGGCCTGAATATGTGCCACAGCTTGGGCGGTGACTTCAGGTGAAGTATTCATAGATTATTGATAGAACCTCACCTTAATGTTAAGTAACGTCTGTTGCAAAACCAAAGATATGAATCACTTATTCAAGAATTAAATCCAAATAAACCAATAAAATCAAGTTTTCTTAGTATTTCATTGTTTGATATCAACAAACAGGCTCCAAATTGTCTTTTGTTTCTTTAAATTCTGTGTTCGAAATTCAAAAAAAGACTATGGAATGAAATTGTGAATGTGCCAGGTTCAAAACTGCATAAAAACTTTTTGCTCGACCTAATATAAAATTTTAGCTAGGACCAAACGAAACTGAAAATGCAAGGTGGGCCAATAGATGTGTCCAGAAGTGTATTATCAATCAATGCACATTTTTGTTTATTCGAGGCAATTGGGTTCATCAGATAGATTTATAAAAAATATTGAACACGTATTTTTCATTTTTTCTTTCATTCAAATAAGATATATTGATTTGAAATGTCGCACGACGTCACGCCGTGGTACAAAATATACCACCGCGTGACGTAATTAGCCCCCGCTCCGTAACTTTAATACGCTATATCTCAGTAGTTTTTAGTAATTTCGACAAAATAAAAAATACGTGTCTTAATTTTTTTTTATTATCTATAAGACGTACTAATTATTTTTTTGATTTTCATACCTGGCATATACCCCTATTAGGCCTATACTACCAAAAACCTAACCATACAAAAAGCAAATACATAACTATGCAAATTTGATTGTACTACCTTATCATTAAGTGTTATGGCCCGTTCAGTTATGTTAAAGGTCACCTAAAAAAAAGAAACTCAGTTAAATTGCTCCCTTTAAGAACTGTATTACTGATGGTCCTCCGAACTTCGGAGGATAAAAAGTATAGAACTAGTACTAGGAGAGTAATATGGAGCCTAGTAGTAGGAGAGTAAAACAGAGCTTAGCAGATGATGGAATTGTTCACTGGACAGATATGGCCTCAATGAAATACACAGCAGTCTATTTCTGCATGTGTGTGTTATGGTAAAGGAGATGTTTCAGAAATGTATGGAGCCTGAGCCAGCACTAAGTACACTTAATGTCAATATTATTAAACATGGACGATGGTCGTGGAGTCTCCAGATCAATCTCCCTCTAGCGCAGCTTCGTTTGGTCGTGTTGGTCTTGGGTTTAACATTGCATCACCTCGCTCAACTGCCGTCATCCTTCCTATTCCTTAGTTTTTTAAGTGAATAGGCTTAATAAACTAGTGCGCTTTACCATCAACGACACCACTGCACTGCACTGCACTGCTTACCATCAGGCGGGATTGCAGTCAAGCACTAGTTTATAATAATTAAAAAAAAAACATTATAGTTAATTGTTTCTATGTTAATTTTATATACTTTAGCTTAGTTCTTCTACAAATTCAATTCAACTCTACCAAGGAGTGCAACACAACTATTGATAAACATGGTGGTCAGCAATAAGCGAAATAAGATTTTGACAGTGACATTTGATTGACGTGTCATGTATCGTATCTATATTATCTACCAGATGACTGCAAAACAAACACAAAACATTAATTCCGAACATATGGCACACAAAACAAAAACAATCACTAAAAGCTTCGATACACAATCAACTGAAATCAACACTCGCCTCGAACGCAACGGGAAAATAGAACTGTCAAAGTTATCAATCAAACGTCATAACCACTGTCATGGCTACCTTAATAAAGGATTGTCTCACTAAAAAACGTTTCAATTAATTAATTATATATACCTGTATTTTTATTCAAATTTATTTAGTAGTATTTATTATGAAAATCTATTATTTTTTTCCCTTTTATCTATACAATATGTTAAGAAAACCCTGTCCGACCCGTGAAGGTATTGTTAGGTTTCGATAACTGATTCTACTAATGCCTACAAAATCTGGATAAACTTAAAAAACTTAAAAAACAAAAAAAATCCCCCTAAAAAATAAATAACTTAAATAAAATAAATAGGTAATTTCATGGCAACACAGGCACAAGTCATAACCTCAGTTGACCTTATGCATGTAGGTATAGGTAGTTTATCCACGTTTATCGAGTCTCGAAAGAAACAATGATACTTAGGCAGCTCGTGAAAAGAACTTTTTTTTTAAGTAGGAAGGTCGTCTGACTCTCTGAATGTATCATTTCATTCGATGAGCATAATGGCTGTGGCGAAAATGTTGTTCCATATTTCGTTCACTAAGAACGATACAGGCCTGGCACCGTCGCACGAGATTAGCACGGACATGCACACAAACAAAAATCAAGTGGTGTCAAATCCGCGCTGGCCACAGTTGGTCCATCCTTACCAATCTACTGCTCGCCGAACTGATAATGGAGGTACTCACGTATAGGTCGGCAAAAATATGCTGACGCATCGTTTCTGGAACCACATTGACTACAATCATCTGATCACAACACAGCTAATTGCAGTAATTGCTACCTTCCATCAACATGTTACATTACTCTACATTAGGAAACGACATGATCACACAATACACGAATAGTCTACACGGAACCAATGTTTACGCGCAACTGATAATTTAAAGTAAAAATTATTTTTATTTTATAAAATTGTACCTACGCGGCTGGCCTCACGGCATCCTTTGAGTAGGTAAATAGGGATGTGTAGGTAATCAAAATATTGATTTTCGATCGAAACAATTTACTAGTCTATTTTTGTTATCGATTTAGTATTGTAGTTTCTCAGTCTCATTCTCGATTCAACATCGCATGGAATTGTTTAGAACTTTTACAAAACTCAAATTAGTTAGGTACACTGACAAAGTTTTAATTTCAGTTCCTGTCTCAATATCGATGATATTGACCGTTGAAATATTTAACTAAAACTGTGTTTCAAAAACTTTACTAAAATTGTGTTTCATAAGTCCTTCTCGTTTCTGTTTACTAATACTTGTGTTATAATAATGTTATTAGTAATTAATCGATAAACAAACAAACACAAGTACTTTTACCATTGGGTAATCTGTGTCTTTAACAAATCATTCAACCAGATACAAGTTTCGATTAATAGCGATAAAAAAACGTTATTACGCAAAAATTTGTCCATCACTAATTATTTCTTTTACGTCGCCGACAAAGCTCACGCGCGACGCCGCCAAAGAAATAAAGAATCTAACAAAACAATAAAAGGAAAGCCGACAATTATACCGCCTAAAATGGTATTGTCATTTTTTTTAAATACCAAATTTTGGGGAAGTTAGCGTAAATTCGCGGAAAAAAATAGTTTCAAAATTGATTAGTATTGTTACTATGATGATTATGCAAAATTTCAAATTTTATTTGGTCATGTGATTGCATAACCTTTATTATCCTTACGGGTCGGACAGGGTTTTCTTTACATATTGTATAGTGTACATAGTGGTGGCCCAAAATGAAACATCTCCTTTCTATTGATTCTATCGTCATCCTAAGACGTTGCGGCAGACCCCGAAAGACAGTAAAATCCCAATGGTCCATTTTAGCCCTGGAAGTCATGGATTCAGTGTCACCGACTCGCCCGGAGAGTCCAGGTAAACTCTCCGGGCGAGTCGGTGGCACTGAATGTGCTAATAGTAATTGTACAGCACTCTTATTTGGTTAACCTATGGAGGTTACCTGTGGAGGTGTCTATGGAGACATGGTCTAAAGCTCTGAACATAATATTCGTACCTTGGTGGCGGCGCGGCGTGCGGTGGCCCTCTCGCGCGGCGCGGCCACGACTGCGGGAAGTTCGTTGTCGGAGTCCGAACCCTCCGAGCTACTGCCGCTGAACGTCATGCGCTTCTGTCAACACAACAACGCACACATCATACTTCGTACATTCTTTAAAAACTAAAAACAACTTCTCAGTAAGTCTGGATTTGTGCCCACATATCTTTTAGGCACAAATCCAGACTAGACGAGATATGTAGTAATGGCTCAAAATCAAAAGTAAGTCACATTACACTTAAATAAGTTACATTCTGGACATATTCCTTTATAGAAATGTTCTCACAACAATACTATAACCATAAAATTGACTTTATTTATGGGTTGACTTTTTTTGTACTATGGAACCCAATTTGCGCCAAGTAAGAGTGAGTAATAGTTACCTTCTTGGGTTCCTTTTTGAAAGCAATTTTAGTTTGTTTCAAACCATCGCCTGCTGCTTTTTCCACCTTCTCAGGTTTCTCCTTCTTCACTCGAGACTTAGGTTTCTTTTCAGCACTTATAGGACTGATGCCAGTTGGATCATCCTAAGAAAATTAAAATAAAGTATTATTTTATTTTTATTAAAAATAATAGATTGTTTTCAAATTATGACGAAGGTGATGAAACCTGTCAGAAAAATATATAACGTCGTCATCAACGACTTTATGTTATATTTTTCTAACAAGAATTTCTCAGACCCCTTATTACTATATGGGACTTGCAACTAGCGAAATATGAGTACATTATAGGTATTACAGGCGTAATGTTATGTGATACAACATTCGTCCAGTTACTTTGGTCCACAAGGTAGCCGTGCAGATTGCTGCTTCAGTAGCGGTACATGTAAGTATAAGGTCATGCCACAATTTCAGTGAAATGAGTCAAATGAATTTAAGAACAGTAACACGCACGCAACCTAATAACCCCACGTCCGATCGGAGGACATCGAATGGGTGTAGTTAAAGGGAGAGCAAAGTATTCGCCGTCTCGCTACCATGCATTACACGCCATTCTTACTCTTAGGCCCTAAAATAGGAACGTAAAGTCGATTCATCGATGGTGACCGTTAGGCTCCGAAAGCTGCTTTATTTCGTAGCAAAAAGGACAGTTTTCATAGTTCAAATGTACAACTTACCGGATCATATTCCTTCTTGATTTCTTTCCTGGTCTTCGCCTTCTCAGCGGCCTGGATCCTCTTGATTAGATCGTCGGATATCTTGGGCTCCACACGTCTGCCGTTCTCCGAAGGTAAGATATCCATCAACGATTTGCGGTTCTTCTTGTTGGCATTCTGAAAATTGATAAATTCAATGTTTATCTTGTTCTCGCATACAACGTAAGCCAAAATCGCCATACATTTGTAATATTTACTTTAACTAATTAATAACTTTTCTCTATTGTGATTCGTGTACAGACGCCAGCACAAGCTACTAAAATTTGACAGATTTCTTTAACAGATTGACAATTTTATTGTTTAAATATTACCGTACAGCCAGAAAATAGTGTTTACAGTGCTTGTTCAGGCTAAACACCATTTAAACACAACATTATTATACAGACTTTGACTTAACTGACACTGGACACAAATTGAGCACATGTGTAAATTTTTGTGGTTGATTGGAAAATTTAATAGTTTCAGGTAGCTTGAACTTCTGGCATCTGTATGTATAATGACAATAGGGTATTTGACAGATTTATAATTTTTATCTTGAATTACTTGGTTGAGGTTAAGAAGTTCACCGAAAGCATTTATTTAATATTTAATAAGTATTTCGTTAGAAATATGCAAATAAAAATTCAAAATTCAAATAAGCCGCCATAACGATTTATTCAACAATATGGCGTCGCGCTTTGTAAGTGACGTCACAAGCGGTTTCCGGTTCCGCAGTGGTGTTTGTTTGTTATTTGTTGTTGTTATCTATTAAAATGATTTACAGGTGGTGTGTTGTGCAAATAAATCGATAAAAACTCCCGAAAAACTGTAAGTTTGCCGAAAACAAGCGTTGATGCGCGTATGACGTCATCGTGACATTAGCCAATCCGGATCGTTTCACAATGTGTGGCGCGAGAAACAAAAAGCCAAACATATTTTTGTGTTTTGGATATACAATATGTTAAGAAAACCCTGTCCGACCCGTAAGGATAGTAAAGGTTAGGTAAACACTTGACCAAATATAATATAAAATTTTACATAATCATCACAGTAACAATAATAATGAATTTTGAAATAATCTTTTTTCCCGGGTATTAATTCCAATTTCCCCGAAATTTGGTCATTTTTAAAAAACTGACAACACCATTTGTGACGGAGCGAATAGCGATGCGACCACGTGCCGCATGCCCCGCCCCCCTTCACCCGCGCATACATGCGCGGGTGCAGGGGGCGGGGCTATCGGGTTGTCTACCGCACATGCATTAAGTTACCTCGCTTTTTCGAAATAATATTTATTTTTTTTGGGGGATTTTTTTTTTTAGTTTAGCCCAGCTTTGTAGGCATTATTAGAATCAGTTAACGATACCTAACAATACCTTCACGGATCGGACAGGGTTTTCTTTACATATTGTATTAATTGTTATTATTTTTATTAAAATTCATGTAAATGACATAAAGAACCCTCATTTTATACAATTAAAGCAAATAATCACAAAAAATTAATACTGTCAAATAGCCTATTAGCAATACTCATGAATTAAAATTGTTTTTATTTTTTCTTACAGCAGCAGTGCGGTGCCAACTACGGATTTTGCGTGACTTGCTATTGTGACTAAAATGTATTGAGTATATAAAAAGTATTGATTGAATTTTATTGCATTAGAAATACGGAGCCTATTATTGTGTCCACCTTTATCCAAACATATACATTGAGAAGAAGACAAGTATAACATATTTTGGAGTTTCATTCAAATTAGACATTTATAAGAAAATATATTTACCTTCATTCTTTCCATCTTTGTAAGCATAAAATCAAAACAAATATTTTAGTTCAAAAAAAATCACATTCAGTTCGTTTATTTACATGTTTATGATAAGACTGGTCTTAGTATTAGGCGAACTATACGGTCCAGATTTACTAATGTATAACAGACTAGACTCTTGCTAATACAAATGATGTTGATAAAGCTGGAAGTTTTTTTTTTTAGTCTATTACGTCCCATCGCTAGACAAACACCTCCCCTTTCTCCTCCCGAACCTCCCTCACTTCTGCTATCTCTGGCCATGTTGGCTTTGTGAACGTTACCAGCACCCAAATTGCGTAACACACTATTACTATCAGTTGCAATCATTTTGAAGCTTATTGCTATTCCATTGCCCCATTGGTTCGAAAATGTGTCTGTTCAATAACTTAGTAAAGCAATGAATATTCTTGAACTGTCAAAATGAAACCCATTAAATAAATATATATATATATACGGACAAATCTCACACAGATTGAGCTAGCCCCGAAGTAAGTTCGAGATTTGTGTTATGGGATACTAACTCAACGATACTATATTTATAATAGATACATATATAGATAAACATCCAAGACCCAGCCAGGCTAATCAGGAAAAGATCGTTTTCCATCATGACCTGGCCGGGGATCGAACCCGGGACCTCCACGTCGCAGGCAGGCGTGTTGACCGCTGCGCCACGGAGGATGACAAGTCCATTGCCCCATTGGTTCGAAAATGTGTCTGTTCAATAACTTGATAAAGCAATGAATATTGTTGAACTGTCAAAATGAAACCCATTGTAACTGATAGTGGGTTCCACAATTACCCTGTAGATCGTCGAATCACTTTCGCCCTGGTTGACGTCGTGGCTCGACGACGATGTCTTCCCTCAGGCATCCAGTGAGTGGCTATCTGAGCCCATAAAGTAGCAATAAAATTAATAAATGGTACTTACGGCTGCTTTGGTGGTCTTCTTGTTAACAGTCATTTCTTCTTGTCTCTCCTTCTCTTCAATTTCTTCCAACCTTATTAAGAACTCGTCTAAATCTTCACGCCATAAATGCGCCGCCGTTTTTGCTCTGCACACAGGAACATAATATTAAAAGTGAATTTAGAAAATACGTAATAACTCATCATCATCCCAGCGTTAATCCCAGTCGCATCCGAAGCCTTTTCAGCTTTGGAGTCTGGGGTCCGCTTTACCAGTCAAACTGCTGATATGGCTAAACTTCGACATTTTCCGTGAAGCGACTGCCGTCTGACCTCCACAACCCGAAGGCGACATCGAAGCATTGCAGTTAGACCAATTGTTGGACTTTTGAGGGCTCCAACAACCCGTAACGACTGCCACTAGATGTTCGTATGGCAACCGGGACCAACGGCTTAACGTGCTTTCCGAGGCACGACCAGACCAGTGCAAATATTCATATTCATGCATACAAATATTTGCACTGTGCGGGGATCGAACCCGCGCCACCTTGCGCAGCGGTCGCGTCCGCTACCGCTACGCCACGGAGGCTGTCTAACGTAAATACGTAATAACTATTTAAAAGAATTATAAACTAAACCAATTTCTACTATCATTGTTCTTTTATAAGATTTTAGCGTCTTATAAGAAATGGTATTTTACGCAAATAAAATCCAGCTATAAAAATTTGGAAGAGTTTCCGTAGCGAACGCGGCCATTGCGCAAGGCGTGGGTTCGATCCCCGCGCACCGCAGATATTTGTATGCATGAATATGAATATTTGCACTGGTTTGGTCGTGCCTTAGAAAGCACGTTAAGCCGTTGGTCCCGATTGCCATATTAACATCTAGTGGCAGTTGTTACAGGAGCCATCAAAAGTCCAACAATTGGTTTAATAGTGCAATGCTTCGATATCGCCTTCAGGTTGTGGAGGTCAGACGACAGTCGCTTCATGGAAAATATCGAAGTTTGGCCAAAATCAGCAGTTAAGACTGGTAAAGCGGACCGCAGACTCCAAAGCCGAAAAAGCTTCGGATACAACTGGGATTAACGCTGAGATGATGATGATGAATTAATAACTTACTTAAGTGCGTTAAGCTCGGCCAGTTTCTGGTCCCTCTGCTTGAGCAGTTCATCTTTCTTCTCCTTGGTCAACATCCACATGGACATGCCCAGCAGGTAATTGAACTTCTTTACTTCTTTCAAGTTCTGGAATGCTTTTTCTGTAACATAGCAAGTTTAATTACGTACGGTAATGAGGAGGGAAGGGAGGCGCCTTTGCCCAGCAGTGGGACATGAAATGCTGAAAGTTAACACTTCCAACTCAGTGTAGCTGCCATGAGTTTTCATTACGAGACTCGATCGTCGATATCGACCGCGTTTGGCGCTCGCTCTCGTTGGTTGAGAGTTCTTACAAACTTAAAGCTGGCCAATCGATGAGTCCAACGCGTTCGATATCGACGATCGAGTCTCGTAATGTAAACTCATGGTAGCTACACAGAGCACTTAACAGTGTGTTGAAAACCTGCCTAGGTGCAATTTTATTATTTTTAATTGTCAATCATCTTCCAAAAAACACTACAAAATGTAGAATAACTGAAATCGGAAATTTTTGGAAGTTAGTTTAAAAAAGGAAAAAAAATCAAATAGAGAACCCTCCTTTTTTAAGTCAACTGATGTTGACCAGTCGATAATGATGTCTTGAATGCTTTCAAAACATACTATAGTTGGCCAAACTGTTCTTAAGACAATATTTTACTGGTAATAATTACAGGAATGAAGTTTCAAAACCCACCTGGATCTACAGGTTTTCCCTTCTCAGTCTCAGGCTCCGGCTCTTCTTCTGACTCTTGAGCGTCATCTTCTACGACTGTCAATCCCTGCATCTTACTGGCACGCTTCTTCCATTCAGCGATCGGATCGGGAGCATAACCTGTAGTTAGAAATTTGATTAGTTAGAGAAATTGAATTGAATACTAGGTGTAAAAATTCCAATTATCGAGTGATGTTACAGCATATCATTCATTTTGGTTTGTTCATAAATTGACCAAAGATATGGTGGGCTTTTACTTCTGATAGGATTTTGTGTGTTCTACATTTATATGGGAAAGAATATGCGTGTTGTTTCAAGTTATAAAATATCAAGCTAAAATGAGAATTTGACCTTCAATATATCACATAATAAGACAGTTAAAAAAATGACATATTAAAAAAAACCTGCGATTAACGGAATGAATTTACCTGTCTCTATCGAGTTTTTAAACCTATATTATTACAAATAGAGTTGAATTTGGAAACTCACCTCTCTTGATAAGTTCTTCTACCATAACTTTACGCTTCTTGTTTTCAACCACTAGTCCTTTGTCGCACTTCTCGAGAATGAAGCGCGCTTGGTTGGACAGTTTGTCTGCCTCGGCTTGCAATTGACCCTCTCGGTACTCTTTGCGCCGCGCGTAGTACTTCAATCTCAGTTCGTAGAAGTCTCGTAAAATTTCTTCCACCTTGTCGTATCTAGTGAGGAATACATTTATATGTTAGTAAACAATTATTTATAAACTAAATATAACTATTATAACACATAATGTACATAAATATAACTATTTAATTATTACTTTTATTGCCCGTGATATCACAGCGAGCCCTATCAGAATATCAGCTATTCAATTTTTTTTTTAATTTCTAGGCATCATGCTGAGATAGGAGCCTCGTATAGGACTTTCTGATTATTTATTGTACTTTTGCAATTAATTTCTTTTGTTTTTTTTTTTTCATATAATATTACACCTGTATTTTCTTGGAATAGATAAGCAGAGGTACAACTTATGCTACTTGTGGTAACTAACCACTTTCTATATTATACTACATACTTTCAATGTTCTATTATGTGTATTCATTGCAATTTTCACATTAATGGACATTTCGTTAGAACGTACAATTGCGCTTTCGCTGTGTTCCCCAACTTGGGTTTATATAATATACATATTAATATTCTTTAAATATATATAAAAGATGCTGTCAGTATCAAATAATTACAACAGACATGGCTTACCACAATTCAGATTATCGACACTTACCTTTTGAGACAGCAGTTGTAGTCAAAAGCGTTCATACACGTCAGTGATATGGTAGTCTGCAGCTTGAACACTTTGTGCACACCCTCAGCTTCCACCTCGGCCAGCTTACCAGGCAGGAGGGTCACCACGAACCGGACTGTTGTGTCTGTGTTGTATTCCTACGATAAAATAAGAGACATTGTTGAAACTATCGACTTGACTTGTATTCTGAAGATGATATCAATATTGATCAAGTTTTGGAACAAAATGCAATGCAAAATTTATAACCTTAGGCTTGTTTGTGGGGGTGATAATAGAATGATGAGCTGTTAAGAGCAGACGATGATAAGAGTAAAATAGTATGAAATTGGAGACCTACATATTTCCTGCTGTGAACTGCTTAAAAATGTTAGTACGTATTTGCTAACATTTAATAAATAATAATAAAAAAGCGGTCCTTTGCCAATGGAACTTGTGCACGAAGGTTTCAGTTACATTAATGTCTTTTAAAAAGAAAATTAATACTTGGCTGCAAACGCTTAATTACAACAAAACTGAAAGCTTATTGTTGACTCAATACAGCTCCCGTTAAACTTCATTCTATCATCATCACTCAAACATCGACACGAACATACCCTCGTTTGCTGTATAATCTTTTAAATTACATAATTATTTATTTTGTGTTTTCATTTTTGCATTTTTTTTGTCAATTTTCTTTCATCCCTTAATCTTTGTCATCTATTAGTATTACTAGTATACGTTTGTATTAGTTGTGACACGACCGTGTAGTCAGGAGGCCTGGAGACCTGTAACACAGGTTGTCCTAGTACAGGCTCCAGTTTCCACTACATCATTATATCATATATACTTAATTTTGTGTCAAAATTATGTTTAATTATGTGGTGGAAAAAATAAACGTTTATTATTATTAACTAAACCAAAAAAAAGGTTAATATCACAGTTTCTGAGATACAGCTTGCAGCGTAATTGCATAATACACTATCAGTCATCGGCGTACCCAGGGGCAGGGTGAGACAGCTGCTTTTAACCAATAATAATAGTGTGTGAGTGCTGGTGACAGACAGAGTGGAGTCTTAGTTAAAGGATCCCATTTACCCTCATTTAATTAATTCAAGATAAGACAGCTAAAGCTTACCCTATATTCAGATATGAGCGGCTTCACTTTATCCGTGCCTAACATCGGCTCGAGCACATTCTCCTTGTAATTCTGAGTCCACATCCCGACAGGAAGCTCCGTAATTTCAATCTTCTCGCCAGGCAATATGGCCGCCTCGCCGGATATTACGTATTTGTCACCAAAGCCCTCAATATGGCCACGGAAGTTTTTGTACCAAGGG
This sequence comes from Sesamia nonagrioides, assembly GCA_017933935.1. NCBI lineage: Eukaryota > Metazoa > Arthropoda > Insecta > Lepidoptera > Noctuidae > Sesamia > Sesamia nonagrioides. The sequence continues at coordinate 766,855 of JADWQK010000022.1, forward strand.
TGCATAGGCTTCGGTTCTTCGCCGTCTAACATTCGTCTGTAAAAGTAGAGTTCATATTTTGTGTCCACACAGATACCCCAAGAAGAGCGTGCGCTTCGGCAATCATCGGTTATCTTCGGAAATCTGAATGCGGGATCTTTAGATCTAATATAGAGCTATCACAACCATGTTAAGTACTTGAAATAATTAGTATATTACAAATTAACAACTCTATGCAATTCCAAAAGGGGTGATGAGGTTCGAAGTAAGTAACTGACAAAATTATTATAAACGCTATTAAAAAGTTTGGTAGTACAAAACGTAGAAGCTTTGGGGAAGGTTAATTTGAAAGGTCTTTACTTCTGCGACTGCACATCAAGCTACTACAAACTGTCAGATTTCTTTATTAGATTTTGAACTTTATCTCTAAAGCATTAAGGCTCAAGGTTGATTGTGAATATTTGCCAGTATCGGTAGCTTGACCTGCTGTCGTCCTTACAAGTATGTCTAAGTTTAGCAGATTGACCCACTAAAAACAATTTGAACCAGATAGCTAGTGACACTGTGATAGTAGTATAGTGAAAGTGCGCGGTGCTGTCCACCCTCGCCCTACTTTAAGTTAAACAAATATCAACTTTATTTTAATGACAATAAAGTTGATTTCAGAGCGAAGTTGTAGCGTAACCCGTAACCTTACTGTAACTTTACTGTATAGGAATTAAAGTTATTTTTTCATTTTGTTTTTTTTTTATAATTATAAACTAGTGCTTGACTGCAATACCCCTAGCGCGCTAGTTTATTAAGAGCCTATTCACTCAAAAAAAAAACTGAGTGAATAGGAAGGAAGACGGCAGTTGAGCAACGTGATGTAACTTTAAACCCAACAACACGACCAACGACGCTACGGCAGAGGGAGATTGATCTGGAGACTCTCCACAGCCAAATTCTCGACACAAAACATTTGGCGCATCGTACCTGCTACAAATCTCAACACAACTGCTCAGAGCCGTCCTCTGTACGGCTTCACCAGACATCATGCCGGAACACGAAGAATCGCTTGGCGGCAAGACTTTGTGTGGTTCGCGGTTCTTCTTTATTTTTTTAGCGAATATTTCGCAAATGCAGATTGGATAGTAGTAAATACTTACTGAATATTCGTAACAATATCCCTCGGGTTGTAATTGGGTATCTTTGTGGACCATCCTGTGCCGATACCTTCGGCGCCATTCACCAGGACCATAGGAATGATTGGGATGTATTGTATCGGCTCAATTTTCTGATTATCTTCGAAATCGTGCTAGAAAAAGGTAAACTGGTATTAGCTTATGGTAAGAACTTCTTTGATGGCATCAACACACTCAACAGCAAAATGTTGGCAAATAAACAATTTAATTAAATAATCTTTTTTATTGCTGATTGAGCCAGCTCTTGACCTCCCTCGATCATTCTGGAGAGCGATGGACAAGGTCTACCAATGGAAAACTTTGAAAGCAGATGGTGGTTTAAAGATGGAAGGGAACTGATCTGAGATAAATTCAATAGGGTATTTGACTAAAAAAAAAATTTACAAATATAAAAGGCATCAAAGATCAGGAGTGGTAGCTGGTGACATCACTGGCCGCTATAAAGTGTAGCGTGGAATGACGTCACACTAGTTTTGTCGTCTTAATTTTTTGTTTTTATGAAAATAGAAAAAATACGTGTCTAGTATTTTTTGGAAATCTGACTGACGGACTAATTAGTTTTTTTTAGTCAAATACCTTATTAAAAAGACCATAATTATAATGCTTTCACATGTGCTCTTTAATGTGTTTGAATTTTTTTTTCTTTTTTTGTGTTGACACTCTTTTCAAACGAGTTGTAGCAGCGATATCAAAACCGTAACATAAAGGAAATGCCTCAAAACAAATATACTTACAACAAGTAACGGGTCATCATGTGGGTGGAACACGAGTCTGGTAAGCGGCGACATCAGTGTGAAGATGTAACGCGGGCTAGCAGAGTCCTTGCCACCGCAGAGTCGAGTTCCGAACTGACCACGGGGCTCTAGCAGGTTGATATTGTTGGAACCCACGTAGTTTTGTGCGAGGTTGACTATCGTCATTGCTAGGGACTGTTCACCTGTTCAAATCAAATAACAAAATTATTATACAACATGGGGAGTGGTAATTATCACTGTTTGATGATCAAAAGTTACTCTTAAACTTGGTAAACTCCCTCCTATGACCACTTAGATGGTAGGTAAACCGCATAAAGCTCCTTAGGAACGTAGTTGGCTAAGTTATAAGAATTATAATTTGTTTGATAGTAGTTCTATACTGTAGCATATAACTATAGCATTAAGGTCTGTATTCCAGAAGAAAACTCAAGCATTGATCTCTGCTTAAGCATTACTTAAAACTAGTTTCAACCAATCAAAAGGCTTCAAACGAGACTTAAGTAGAGCTTGAGTTTTGAGTGACGTTCTGTAATACGGACCTAAGGTGCGTATTCCAGAAGGAAACTCAAGTATTGATCTCTGCTTAAGCATTACTTAAAACTAGTTTCAACCAATCAAATGGCTTGAAGCGAGACATAAGTAGAGCTTGAGTTTTGAGTGACGTTCTGTAATACGGACCTAAGAGTGTCTGTTTAAAAAAGTAATTTTTCAGGCTTTTCAACTCTGTATGGACATGAACATGGAGTTTGTAGTTGTAAATCAAATAATTTTCAAAGATTCGGTATAGAATACTTACCGTGATGATACGCCGAGTGTTCCGCAACCGAACCAGCCAGCTGCGCCACTTTGACCTCGCGTTTGTCGTTACGTTTGATGCACGTGAAGATCACTTTACGCTGGCCGGGCTTCAATCCATCAATCATGGAAGGTATTGATCTGGAATTAGAAATATATGCTATTGTAGCTGCCTATGTAAGAAAAAAAAATAGAAGACTGCTAAAATTGCAGTAAAAACCATGGCATGGCATTGTAGAATTAACTAATGAAAGGGATAAAAAAGTTGTTGAATGTAATGCTTCCATGAAATGTACAGTGTTCTTACCTAACATTATCTCCGTTTGAAAAGAGAACCAGCTCTAAATTAACGAAATCCGAATACGAGACAGCTTTAGTATCTTTAGTGTATAAATATCTCTCTGGAAGACCAATTTCTTTCCTTCGTTTCACTTCATCCATGTGGCTAGTGAGCCACTCCTTACGTTGGTCAGCACCTTTCTTAGAGAATGCCAGTTCAATGTGATGATCATCTGTAGGGCCACCATACTTGAACTTTATCCTGTGCCTCTCCATATTCTGAAAGTACTCTTTAGCCTCCTTTGATGTGGAGGTACCCAAACCTTTGTAGTATTTGATATTGTATGTGTGATGATTTTCTGTATTATTCTTCCATTCTTCAAATTCAGGTAATGAGTAGAATGACAGTTCTTTATCCTTTTTCGTAGCTTTCACAATAGGAGTAATAAATTCCTCTAAAAAGGGCAGTTTCAATAATTCTGGCCAATTGTGATGTATGAAATTGATAATCAATCCTTTAATGTGGGATCCGTCTTGATCCTGATCAGCCATGATCATCACTTTACCATATCTCAATGATTTTAAATCATCAATAGTGTTATATTTCTTTTTGTACTGGAGTCCGACAATTTTGATCAGGTTGTTGATTTCAACATTTTCTAAAACCTGTTTGTGAGATGCGTCTCTGACGTTGAGTGGTTTTCCCTTTAGCGGAAACACACCATAGTGATCCCGACCAACCACACCAAGTCCTGACACAGCCAATGTCTTAGCTGAGTCTCCCTCAGTAAGGATGAGCGTACACAAGTGTGAGCTTTTAGTACCAGCATCATTGGCATCCTCAAGCTTTGGTATACCTTTCAGTTTGCTCTGTTTCTTTCCTGATGCCTTCACCAGTTCAGTCTGAGCTTTGAATTTGGCCCATGTCAGTACAGACTCTACTAGACCAGATTTTGATACAGCTGTTATGAACTTCTCTGAATAATTACATTTCGAACCAAAACTCTTTGCCTGGAGAGTCATATTTTCTTTTGTTTGTGAATCAAAGGTTGGGTTTACAATCAGACAATTGATAAAAATCCACATATGGTTCTTAACCTGCACTCCTTTTATATTTACACCACCCTTGTTCTTCTTCTTAATAATTTCTAGAACATTCTTAACTATGCTGTCAGTTACTGTATCCACATGTTTCCCGCCCTTTGTGGTAGCAATGGAGTTAACAAAAGATACCTGTTGAAAACCTCGATCTGAGAGTGTAAGGGCGATCTCCCAGCGATCATTTACTTTCTCATAAACTACTTTCAATGGTTGCCCATTCTCATCTTCTTTACCTTTTATGTATAAGTCTACATAGTCTTTAAACTTGTTTATTTTAAGCCTTTCTCCATTTAGATACACTTTGACGCCTTGAGTTGTCATGGCGATGTCGTAAGCTCGGCGGGACATCAGAGCTACAATGTCATCTTCTAACTTTTCCATCTTAAACTTACTCAAATCAGGGCTGAATATTACTTTTGTAAAATCGTCATCTTTTCCAGCTTCCTTGATTTTTGGTTCAGAAGCTTTAGTCATGTTGGAACCCCATGTCTGTTTAAAATGTTTCTTGTATTGTTTTGATGCAGTTTCTACTGTAAATTTAGTAGAGAATATATTACAAAGTTTGGCACCATATCCATTTCTTCCACCTGTCACTTTTTCTTCCTCATCATTGTAGTTTGATGATGTCAGCAGATGGCCAAAGATCATAGTTGGAACATACATTTTCTCTTCTTTGTGCATCACCACAGGAATACCACAGCCATTATTGTACACAGATATTGTATTGGCTTCTTGATTTATGTCAATTTTAATTACATCCATCTTAGGGTCCCTCTGTTTGTTATCAGCTGCATTGACCAAAATTTCGTCATATATTTTATATAAACCTGTAAAAATATTGTCAATGTTTAGCTTAGACAAGATTTTAGTTTAATGAATAACATTAATTTATATCGAAGCCTCGCAAGTATTAGATAAATAGAAATACTCTTTATTATTATGTACATCATATAACATAAATATGAGAATATTTTTATTTAATTATTTTAATTAATTAGTTGCTTTACTGTACACAAAAAAGGAGCAGTAAGTACTGACCTGGCACAAAATTCAATTCTTTTTGGACCATGCACTCCTTGGATTTATCAAAGACCCACATCAACTCAGTGGCCCGCTCAACAGACCCAATATATGTGTCAGGACGTAGTAGGATATGTTCCAACTGGGTCTTCTTCTGGTAAATTTTCTCAATTGAGCCCCCTTTTGGTCCTTTGGCCGGAGGAGCACCCTCCGCTGCACCATTCTGCCCAGCAGTGTTCATTTTATTGAACATGGCCTGTAAAATTTTATAATTTATGAAAAGATCAAGCATGGCAGATTTGATTTACAATTTGATAGTAAAAGGCATGAGATTGCCGTCTTTAAGAGCAATAAGCTGATATAAAATAATTCATGATAATTCAGTATAGCTCTTTTTTTATGTCATCATCAATCTTTTTATCGTCCCACTGCTGGGTACAGGTCTCCTCTCATACAGTTCTCTCAATCCTTCTGGATTGAGCATAATCACCACACTTCCTCAATTGCTCGCCTGCTTTTATGTAAAGTAGCAAATACTCATGAAAATCAACATCTTGGTTTTCACACTACATATTAGCAGAGATGAATCATACAGTAAGCAATAGTAGTTGTAATACACAAATATTTAATTTTTTTTTTTAAAAGCTATGCAATAATGAATCTGATGCTGGGAATAAGTGCATGGATACAGATCGTGTTAGGTATTTACAAGAATTATGATTGTGTTGGGTGTATGTAAGAGCTGTAAAATTTGTTAATGATTAATCAATAAATAATATTATCATAAAATTGATTTGACAACAAAGTGTATAAACATTCAACATATATGTATATAAAATATTTAAACATTGCGGACTCCTCGCAAATGAATGAGGGTAGTAGCAAATTAGTGCATAACAATTAATAATTATCGAGTAATTTTGCGAATTCGATGAGACTAACATAAATTCATATAAAATTACGAACTATGAAGTGAGTTGCAGCAGCTGCTGTCTATGTAGCAATGAACTCAAAACTTGTAATTGTACAACTACAAGCATGTACCTTTTGAATGACTTTGTAAGTACCTAAAGCATTTATGTGCCAAAAACATAGAAATTTATGTTTGTCAGTAGGAATTTTACATGTAATTATAAGAACTGAAACCCAGAAACATAAGCAGTCTTAACTCTTGATAAAATTTTGGCCGTTAACTATCAAAATGCCGCCAAATGCTTCACTTACCTTTATATCAGCCATCTTGTTATAGCTGCTATTAAAACGTGTGCGATCAACGCGAAATAGTGATTGTCTGGTAACCAGAACAAAATGCACACTAATTACGTTCGACGTCAAAAAATAACATTTTTATCTAAGTTTAACTTTGCAATTTTACAACCGCAATGAAACAACGAAGACGCCAAGAGTACCTATAAACAAAGTGTGTTTTTTTTTTTTTTTTTAAATTGTGGTTTCAAATATTGTCTATTGCATAACTGTGTTGTCCTATTTCAAAATGGTAACGTTAAGCCAAGTGTCCGCATAAAAAACTAATAAGATTTTTCGATGCTATGAATCAACGGTAATATCAAAATTAGTAGTGATTGATGGATGCGTTTTGTCGTGACTCTATGCATTTGAGCAAATGATATCTTACTTACCAACAAAGGAAATTATTTATCCCGTAATGGTTTGAGCTGGTTCGTGTATTTGACCTCGGTCAAATACCCGAATTGGTTAAAAATCGCTTCCATGCGATCATAATAGTTAGGCGAATAATTAGCAAAGAATCTGTCCCATATCCACCCCAAGTGTTAAAGTCAAGGTGACTTTAATTATAAAGGGGTTTGGCGGGAATGTCAAGATGAGTGTCACGCTCATTTTTCATTGGACTTTTAAAATTATTTATTTATAGTGTCGTTTACTAAATAAAAACGCGTGATTTATGTAGTAAAAAGTGCATTAAGTAAATAATTCAAAAAGAACAGTGAAATATTGTAGCATAGTGGCCACATCATGTCTTGACGCTAAACCGCTCCTTATCGTCTAAACGCGGAAAACGAAAGGAGTTAGATTAGTTAGGATAAGTTTAGGATAAGCTAGGATAAGTTAGGATTAATTAGGATAAGTTAGGATAGAAGTTTACTCAAGAGAATATGTACTGAAGACTAGGCTGTATGGCGTACTATGCCTTTGCCTTTTCCGTTCAGAAGAACGGAAAGAATTGAACCAAAAAAAAAATTAGTATTTTTAATTTAGGTTATAATTATAAAAACAAAGTTGATTATTATAATAAGTAGAAAAATGTCTCTTTTAACATATGCTTCGTCGATTCTTAAGCGAGTGGCTGTATCTAGATTCAGCGCTAAATATAAAATCTGTGTAAATAACATCAGAACAAAATCGCATATCTCTATTACAACCAAAACAATTCACGATGTCAATACTAACGTAATTAAAGATGTTATACTGTTCAAATACGAGAATCCAAAGTTTTTTATGTATATGAATATATTTGCTGTAGTTCAATACATGTTCTGGACATATCTGGGTTTGTTTGCGTTTAGTTCCTTGAGAGACGCGCCGGTTGACAAATCTACAATTACCGATGATACACCCTGGTTCAGAAGGATCAACCTTGGAGAGAATAAGTACAGGAACACCCTAGGAGTTCTTTCAGTAGGAGTAGGTAAGTAAAAATATTTAACACAATAGTTTACTATCCTTACTTTAGCTGCAACTATTATTAATTTATCTGCTCTTTCTGTAATAAGTTCATAATTTTGAGTATTAACCCACAATAACCTTAGCCTTCCTCCTATTCACCAAAATATAGTGGAATGTAAAACTAAAATCTGATATGATAAATTCTGATCAAAATCTAAAATAAATTAAAAGAAAAAAATTCTTAACAAAATCTTTTCTCAATGAGAATAACTCAGTATATTTTGTTTTTAATATAAATCTTGTCTGAATTACAGGCGCTGGTTCCCTTGCTGTAATCTGGATGTACACTCTCCGTTCAGTCCGCTTCTTGATACTGAATAAGGGCGGCAAACAACTAACTTTTGTCACTTACACACCTTTTGGTAAGAACCGCATTATGACTGTCCCCATGGAAAATGTCTGCTGTAAAGAAGCAAGAAATATAGCAAGAGTACAATTACCATTAAAAATTAAAAACAGATGGATGCATTATATGCTTGATATGAGGGGAGAATTCAAAAACCCACTGCTGTTTGACTCTACAGCTGGTTTGATGAGGAAGTGGTAAAGAAATTAGTGTATGTATTTTAAATACCTTTATCTATTGTAAATACATAGTTTTAGCAATCTCTCCCTCTATTTTTTTACCTGTATGTCCAATGTGTATAACTGTGAGGGTGGGTTTGAGGTAGCACATGAAAGTACACTTGAAGGGATCTGGGGCAGGGCCTTTGCCCAGCAGTGGGCCAGTATAAGCTAACAAAAAAAAAACCTTTTCATCCCACCATCTCGGAAAGAGTATTTTTAATCTTCAATATCTGACTGGAAAAGCCGTTTTTATTCTGTAGAGGATAAAGTAAATTGAATTTAGAACATCGTGTGCACTAAGTTTGTAAATTAAAAAAAAACATTAAACCTATTTACTGTTACCTCTATGGTGCCGAATATATCATACAACTTTTTTTAAATTTGTTAAAAACTCAAACTCGGAACCTTCTTGTTGTTCTTTTTTCAATTTTCTTTGTACGCGGTTCTTTACGCGGCATTTTTTCACGTCATTGTTAAACCTTATATTAAAAAAAAGAAACTTGAAAACAAGTGAAAAACTAAAATGAGTGATTAGCGACGAGGAAGTTTGTTTGACGCCAACAGAATTGACTGAAACTGTTAATAATGCGCAAATGAGCTTTCTACCTCAACAATCACGCGAGAAGTATTTAAAACAGTACGATATGTTCAACACGTGGCGACTAAGCAAAAGGAGCCAAAACTTTCTCAGAAAACGTTTTGCTGGCATATTCTAAAGAATTATCCGAGAACAAGAAAGCAAGCACTATATGGAACTTACGTATTCGATGCTAAAAGCAACAATAAAGATGAAAAAAGACATACATATCGATACCTATCCTAAATTAGTAGCATTTTTAAAAAGAGCCTCATCTGGTCATCATCCAAAAAAATCGAAGGTTTTCACAGTATCTGATATTGAAAAGTTTCTTAACGAAGCACCAGGGTTCGAAGGATATATATCATGATATATATCCGATATACAACGTGGCGCGATAATGGCGACATTAACTAAAAACACATATAATTTGTTACATTTTGGCGTCATGAAGAGATTTTATTTTCATAAAATGTTATTATTAACGAAGTTACTTAAATTTTTAGAAACTACCATTTAGAGCAACCTGTATTTAGAGAGCGTCAGCTGTCGCGCAGCGGTCATTTGCCGAGGTCATGGATCATAGGTTACAGGTACATTCGTGCGGAAGAGAGATGCAAAACATTATCTTTGTCGACGGCGCTCGCGCAAGCGACATGCGGCCCACCTCCCCTCGACCCACCCTACCGCGCCTCCGCAAATTATTAAATATTTATTTTTTGTTCCTTACTTCCTTAGTATGCTAGACGAACGCGTGTCTGCGTGTCCTTGACACGCATAATACCGGCTGTGCATAATTTCGTTAAATACAAGTTCTGTGAATGTTTTTGTGGAAAAGACGCTTACCCAATCATTTTATTAATTATTTTTTGTGTAATTAGGATAGTAATTAGATTATGGTACCGCGATAAAGACGTTTTGTTTTATTTTGGTTTGGTTATTTATTAGTGCTTGTGTTTTAAGTTCATTTAAGTTTCGAAAAGTACATTCTCTGTTGTCGCGTGATAAATTAGAGTGGAATATTGTCAGTGGTTACTGCGTAAAGTTGAAGAGGACAGTGACTTTCTTTCCCCAATTTGTTGTACTGACGAAAGCACGTTTACGAGACAAGGCATGTGTAACCAGCACAATCTGCACCATTGGGCACCCAAAAGCCAAAACCCGCGCGTTTGGCGGGAGTCAGCCCATCAGTACAGATTTTCAGTAAATGTTTGGGCAGCTGTTCACGGTGATATCATCATCGGACCCGCGTTCATTGATGGGACTTTGAACGGGGAAAGGTTTGTTAATTTATTAAATGATACGGTGTCAGAATACACCAACAAGTTAAACGTCTGTCGATACCAATAGTGACTAGTGATGAACTGATGATAGTTACTTATAAGTAATAATAACAGTTAAGTGAGATATGAATAGTGTTTCTGTTTGACTATAATTAACTCCGCTGTAGGTACCATTAGTGCAAATATCGCGCGCGCCGCCGGATTCATTGATAAAAGCCGTCAAAGAATCATATTACCGATTACGAATACGTAGGTACGGACGACAGCTGAGCAGGTCAAGCTACCCGAAACTATCAGATATTCCCAATCAACCTTGAGCCTTAATGCTTTAACGATAAAGTTGAAAATCGGATAAAGAAATCTCACAGATTGTAAACTTAGCTTGGTGTGCTGTCGTCTGTATGATTTACGCTTGTATGCCAGCCCGCTAACAAGTTCGGTAGGCGCGTTCTCAGCTCCGAGCACCTCCGAGGTAGGTAAGTAATTGCATGAATGAATTTTTGCAAGGGTGATTCCAATTTTGGTTACTTTTATATTATTTATTTTGTTTGAAAAAATTTTTTTTTCTTTTTTCGAGTTATTTTAAAATAGCAAATGTCATATGATTAATGGGCACTAGCACTACTCGTGTGTTAATTTAATGTCACCATTATGGCGCCACGCTGTATATCTGATATATATCAAACCATTTTTTGTGATATACAGTATGTTAAATAACAGAGGGCGTTCCCTTAAACTCGTTAATATATATCATTAATAGATTAAAATAAAAATATCAGCATAAAAAAATAAGCATAAAAAAATCCGAATAAAAAAATTCTAATTGGAAATAAATTTGAAACCTCCTGTTTTAAATCAAAATAGTAGCGTAGTATCATAAACAAATTGCGACCTTGCCGTCTTTCAAGTTCGCGTGTACAGTGTGTTTCTTTTACATGTCAATTTAAAATTTTTATTGAATATTTTCTTATTGGAAAAATTAAAAAAAAAATTGTTTTCGAATGGAAATATTTTTTTTAGCATGTATGTATGCTATACTATTTCGGGTTAACGGGAACGCCCTCTGTTAGTTAACATACTGTATATCAAAATTTATGGTAGGTTGCATTTAAGTACTTTTACCGGCGCGCTGCTGGCATATTCGTCGTTTTTTCTGTCTTCAGACCGTAATACTTCGAATTTACCAAGTAGGTAGGTACTGCAATCAATAATAATAGTGCAACGTAAATGAGCAAAAATAATTTTCAATTCTATCATCTGCATCTGCAAACATACCTACTCCTTAAAAATGAAGTGTAGTGTCAATCCTTTAGGAATGTCAACCCATGATGTCAACAGGCGATTTGACAGTTCTAGCTGACTAGAAAAAGACTAATTTGTTATTTGATTAGAACTCTACTAAGTATCAATATTAGGATTATTATGATATTTTAATTTTGTTTCCCAATATTTATAGACTTTGTTTTCTCAGAAAAAGATGGTTATTTGTAGTTGATTTTTGTGAACTATAAGATTTTATGTTTATTTTGTTAAATAAAAACTAAAAATATGCTGTTTTTATATTGTAATAAATTCATAATAATAAACTGTCATGTACCTGTGGAAATCGTATAGGTAGTAATCCATACTAATGTTATAAATGGGAAAGTAACTCGTCTGTCTGTCTGTCTGTTACGCTTTCCCGCTTAAACCTCTCAACCAATTTCGATGAAATTTGGCACAGACAATCTTTAGACCCTGAGAAAGAACATAGGCTACCTTTCATCCCGGAAAAATTGATATTCCCGAGGGAAATCTAAAAAGCGCGATATAACCGAACTCCACGCGGGCGAAGCCGCGGGCGGAAAGATAGTAAGATAATAAAATGACAGTCCTAAGAAATGGATATAAATATCGGATATACAGTATGTTAACTAACAGAGGGCGTTCCCGTTAACCCGACATAGTATAGCATACATACATGCTAAAAAAAATATTTCCATTCGAAAACAATTTCTTTTTTTTTAATTTTTCCAATAAGAAAATATTCAATAAAAATTTTAAATTGACATGTAAAAGAAACACACTGTACACGCGAACATGAAAGACGGCAACGTCGCAATTTATTTATACACTAGCTTTCCGCCCGCGGCTTCGCCCGCGTGGAGTTCGGTTATATCGCGCTTTTTAGATTTCCCTCGGGAACATCAAATTTTCCCGGGATAAAAAGTAGCCTATGTTCTTTCTCAGGGTCTAAAGATTGTCTGTGCCAAATTTCATCAAAATCGGTTGAGAGGTTTAAACGGGAAAGCGTAACAGACAGACAGACAGACAGAGTTACTTTCACATTTATAATATTAGTATGGATGACGACTACTATTTTGATTTAAAACAGGAGGTTTCAAATTTATTTCCAATTAGAATTTTTTTTTTATTCGGATTTTTTTATGCTTATTTCTCTATGCTGATAATGTTATTTTAATCTATTAATGATATATATTAACGATTTTAAGGGAACGCCCTCTGTTATTTAACATACTGTATATCCGATTTTGGATATATATCGGATATATATCATAAATATCCGATATTTTGATATTTATTATAAATATCGGATATTTTCGAACCCTGCGAAGCACCCGATTCCGTATATTTGGCGGCAAAAGTAAGTCAGTTGCACATTCAGTATCTACTTAAGTACATATATTAATCTCAATTAAATAGTATACTTAGTAAATGTTGATAGGCATAATTATGCGTTCATATAAATTTTATTCATTTATCTACTACAATACTCTTTACATTGCAGGTTGTTCTTATTATTGGAATAAACGGAGCATGTCGAACTAATGAACTAACACAACTTAATGTCAAAACATTGAGAAACATTCAGATGACTTACTATTAATTAATTTACCTAATACAAAGACAAAAAGAGACCGCAACTTTGTCATTCGCAAGGAATACGTAACGATTGTTGAGAAATATCAAGCCTTACGGCCGCCTAACACTCCAATCAATCGTTTTTTCTACAGTATCGCAATGGAAAGTGTGTTAGACAGCCTATGGGTACTAATAAAATTGGCAGTATCCCACGAGAAATAGCAACATTTCTTGAACTTCCAGAACCCCTGTTGTACACGGGTCATTGCTTCCGACGAACTTCAGCCACACTTTTGGCTGATTCCGGAGCTGATCTCCTGTCCCTTAAGCGCCACGGAAGCTGGAAGACCAATGCAGTTGTAGAGGGATACATAGAGGATTCCATCCAAAATAAGTCTAAAATATGTGAAGGCATCGTAGGAGCCATTACACTGAAAGAGCCTCAATCGGAAACTTGGACTGGCCCTTCTTCATCAAAAATAAGCCGTTATGAAACACCTAACCATCTCCCTCTCTCTCCAACATTCACGCCAAGGGAATCCGATGAATCGGTACAACTATTAAGTATGACAGACAGTTTACCGAAAAACAGTACACAAGTGACTAACACCAATATTACAGTACCAAACAAAAATATTACACTCAATTTAAATAACTGTTGTAACGTTACTTTAAAATTTTCTTAATTATACTTTAGTATTATTTTATTATAATTTTAAGATTATTCTGTAATACTTACCTGTCATAATGTAGTAATTAATACCTAAACTGAAATAAAAGTGTAGGTACCTATCTTGTGAATTTGTGATTGTAAACATTTTTTTATTGCATTTAGTCATTTCCTCGCTGAGGTGGAATGAAAAGTTACGTGTTGCACTCGAGTGCAAAGATTTTTCACCTCGTGTCCTTTTGATTCCCTCGCTAACGCTCACGATTCTAATTTTGAATCACTCGCTGCGCTCGTGATTCAATTTTAGAATCCTTCGCTTGCTCGGTCATCAAAATTGAACACGCGGTTAAAAAGCAACTTTGCACTCTTGTATAACAAATAACTATTTTCCATTTGTCCTCCATGACAATAATTTTAGCCATAACTGTTGTACTTATATGTTATACTATACCTCACTGTAATTTTCTACTTTCTAACCAATGTAAAATAATGTTTATTGTGACCAGTATTACAGTTAACACAAGTTAACAGTAGTAAAAAAGGTAATTAAAATACACAGTACTATAATACCAAAAACAAGATGGACATAGATCTATTGCAGAGTAATAATTACATATCGTCGCTTGAAAGGCAATCATATCTAAGCGACAAAAAATTCGTAAATTTAGTTATATACACCAAATGACGCAGAAAAATCTGGCGGTTCGAATGGTGTATATAACTCAATTTTCGAATTTTTGTCGCTTAGATATGATTGCCTTTCAAGCGTCGATATGTAATTATTACTCTAGGGTTGTTTCTGTATCCGAATTTAAATATCCTCAAACTGAAAAAAAATTAAGGATATTGCAAATCCATTACTTCTTAATATGTTTGAAAAACGTGTCCACTTAACAATGTATATAACAATATGAATGTTTTTGAATTGTCAAATTGAAACTCATTGCAACAGTGATAATTCAAATATATGTACAAGGATGCTCAGAACTACTATAATGTCTATAATGATTAGGTTACCACAAAAGGTCTGCAACACAGACTTAGAGATGCAACAAGTTGTCGAGCGGGTGTAAACCCCTATGATTGGTAGAATGACTATACAGCCCATCGTCTATTTACGTGCGAAACAATTTGAATTCTGCGATATTTTTTGGTAAACAATACCACCATACAGCACAAAACAACAATACCAGCCCCCTAATCGGCGAACACATTTTTGTCAAATGATTGTGACTAGTTGGGATCGTTTGGATCGAAAGGACCAATGAGCGATCCGAACAATCGCAAATGATGCCAACTAGTCGCAATCAGTTGACAAAAATGTGTTCGCCGATTAGGGGGCAGGTTGCTCAGAAAGTATTGCGACAAAAAGTTTTTATGTATGAGAAACTGACCAGTTATACTTAATTTATTTATTATTTTTTTTTTTAATCTTGTGTTTAGAGGCTTCAGTGCACTCAGGGTGACTATGCCAGCCTCATGAGATCAATCCCAGTGTATCCACACACACTCACACATCACACACCACACATCTCAGACATCTTCAAATCTCACACTCACGCTCTCCGCCCCTCTCTATCATTTCTCTCTCTCATACATTTCTTTAGGATTATTTATTTTGAAAATATGTTTTTTTTTATTATAATTATTTTTTCTTTCTTTTTTTGCTTGACACGGTTTGTGCATTTAGCCAATGTCACGTAATGAATTATTCATGTCGAAAAAGACGGCCGCGTGAACCGTCTTACGAGGCAGGTTTGAGACAAAGTCATGATGTGGCCACTATGCTGCGATATTTCACTGTTCTTTATGAATTATTTACTGAATGCACTTTTTACTACATAAATCACGCACTTTTATGTAGTAAACGACACTATAAATAATATTAAAAATCCAATGAAAAATGAGCGTGATATTCAGCTTGACTTTCGTGCCAAAACTACGATTATATTAATACTAGCTTTCCGCCCGCGGCTTCGCCCGCGTGGAGTTCGGTTATATCGCGCTTTTTAGATTTCCCTCGGGAACATCAATTTTTTCCGGGATAAAAGGTAGCGTATGTTCTTTCTCAGGGTCTAAAGATTGTCTGTGCCAAATTTCATCAAAATCGGTTGAGAGGTTTAAGCGGGAAAGCGTAACAGACAGACAGACAGAGTTACTTTCGCATTTATAATATTAGTATGGATTAGTATGGATAGGTAACTAATAATAGGTACGTTCCAAATTCAAAACATCCCTCCACAATTTATTGCGAGCTAATTAAAATTATCAATAATTATTGTCTCTTTGAAAAATGGTTATGCGTCGAGACCATTTTCGCGCTATGATTTTTTACGTATTCAAATGTCGCCTGAAACCAGACGAATCGTACGATAGACTTCAAATGGCATTCATGGATGAAGGCCCTTTCAAAGGCAATCATGTATCGGTGGTATAATGAATTTAAGTGCGGTCGACTAACATTGGGGGATGATGAAAGAAGTGGTCGCCCTTTGACGGCTGTTACAGAAGAAAACGTGCTAGCAGTGAAAAGTTTGAACCAAGACAATAGACGAATTACATATCAAGAAATTCAGCCTAAACTGCAGATTACATCAGGAGGCCTTCACGAGATTCTACACGTGCATCTTCGGTTGCAGAGGATAGTTTCACGCTGGGTGCCGCATAATCTCAGATGCTCAGAAGCAGGTACGAGTAGAATGGTGCCATGATATGATAGACAAATTTGAAGCGGGCTTGTCTCACCGCGTTTCCAACATCGTTACAAGTAATGAATCTTGGATTTATCAATACGATCCAGGAACGAAGCGCCGGTCGACGGTTTGGGTGTTTCAAAACGAATCAACGCCTACAAAAGTGAAGCGATCTAGAAGCGGGGACAAGATTTTGATCGCGAGCATTTTCAGTTTGACTGGCTACTTTGTGTAAATTCCTTTACGAAACCAAAGAAATATTAAAGCTGAATGGTATAGTACCAAATGCTTCCAAACACAGAGCTCCGCGGGTTACTTCTTCACCACGACAACGCCCACATCGCAATCAAAACGAGGACAGTACACCGGTCAAACTCCTGGATCACCCTCCTTACAGCCCTGACCTAGCACCGTGTGACTTTATCGTATTCCCAAAAATAAAAGATCAGCTCAAAGGGCTACAATTTTCGGATGATGCGCTGCAAGTGTTCGATCAGGGTAATGTCTGTGACGGACTGGAAAAAAGTGTTTGAAAAACTGATTCAGACGCATGAAACTTTGTCTAAAGGCTGGTGGAGAGTACCTACTTTGGAAAGATGTAATAAAAATATATGTACCTATAGAAACATTTTTTTTACTATCGCAAAACTTTCAGAGTGTTCCACATGCAATAAAATAAAACTCCTTGAGAAGATTTATGAGAAAAATCTTTATTATTTGTTTATAATTATAATAACGGAAATAAGTCGTCTCATCTCAACACAAAAATAAAGAAGTACAATCAATAACAAAAAATAAAATTCTTTTTTATTTATTTACAATATGCCGATTTTATCTCTTAATGGTAAATGCAAATATTGTATACTGCATTTGTGTATTCAATCTTTTGACCAGCCAATATCACTACCAAAATCCTAAATCTATATTTGCATCTACCATAAACAATAAAATAGTGATTAATTAAAAATGAAAGTCTTTCAATACCATAGACAAGTAATTTAACGATCAACTTAATGAGATACATATTATATGCTTGTTATACACTTGCAACATTTTTTTTTAAACATTAATTTTACTTAATAATATGTTTTAAGTGTCTATGCAGAACCGTACACAGTGTTGCAAGATACATTTTTCCACCATTTCAAGGAGTGTACACAATAGATCAGCTGACAATACATATTCTATCAGATGATTGACTACGACTGCTGGTCTGAAGCCGTTACTTAGATACGCTTGGCCTGCTCGTTGTTTCTAAGCAAAGAAACAGCACATTTATAATATCCAACTCGTTTCTCGTCAACAACAATAAATTAAATAAAAATTGAATAACTTTCAAAAACAAACATATACATATTGCAAGTGTCAAACAGCCCGATCGCTTATCACATCTATTTAATTCACCTACTGACAATTTTTGATTAATTCTACAAATGCTTTTACTAGCTTGCTACAACAAGCTACAAAGGACCGATGGAGTTTTAATATCAGTTAAAAAAATACATACATCTAGCCAAGGTACAAATATGACTTCCCTATGGATTTTTATTTAATTTATCTTTACCAAGGGCACGAGATGTATTCAACCTCCTTTTTATACAGACTACATACAGTTACAAGAAGAGTTGTCACATAAAGTTTATATTACAATAGTTAAATACAATTTAGTTGGAAGAAACAACATCATCGATCCTTGAACTATAAAATTAAGTACAATATTATTTCTTATTTACAATAAAGTCATAAATATTTTAATGTACTATAATAAGTTAATGTTAAAACCCCGTGTGCGTGACACGGGAAGCAGTGTGCATATTATTGAGCTCCAGTCAATGGCTTGGGTTACGCATCTTTTCATCATTAAAAGATTCAGCAGCGTCATCAATTATTTGCATGTAAATATATATACATATATTTTTAGTGCTACAGGGTTCTTTGGCGCGTGGTCAAAATTGGAACTAACGCCGCCATCTTTTTTCTCAGATGTTTACCAACAGCGCCCTCTGAAACGTCATTAGCGCGCCAAATTTTTTTTATGGGGTCTCGCATTTTAACATATGGACGTTGTCGTCTACATAACCGTGCTGACGCCAAATCCTTGTAGCACTGTGTATCAGAAAAATGTGGTTAAATTTATGACTGGTGAGGACTATGAAACTGGTCAAGTTTCTTTTTTGTCTACACCACACCCTTAAATTTGCTGCAACTGACTGATACTTGCTGTATTTGCGCAAACATGGGCCACTATAAAAGAGCTATTCGTTACCGGCCATCACAGGTGATAACAAAATAACAATTATAGACATTTCATGCATTGACACACTGCATTGCAGTTACACTTACTTTCAACATTCCCTCAATTTTCATTGATTTAAATTTGTAATTTTAATATTTAACCTATGCTAACAGTATTGTATTTATAATCACATAAATGTTTACTAACTATATAAATATGCATATTTTAAATATACAGGCTGAGTTTTTATAGAAGGATCATTATGGCTGCTATGCCAACTATCAGAGATAGAAATATCAGAAATCTAATTTGTCAAATGTATAAAAAAAAACAATTATATATATACAAACAAAACTCACCCTGTATATGTTTGCATATTCGAATTTACTGAGAAATATTTTTGTACGAGAACTCGAAGTCGCTAAGATTTAAGGTATATTCGTTAAAATCTGTACATTGTAGACACTAAATACTGGATTTACGAAAGTCAATTTAAAGAGTTTCAAATTACGCAGAATTAGGTACTATTGAGTCTTATTATAAAGATATCTATGTACTCATAGAAGTAACAGAAATAAGTACCGTTTACCCTTGTTTTTTTTAAATATTCTTTTTTTTTACATTGGCAATTATTATAGTCACAAAAACCTAGATAACAAAATGTTGCCAGCTTTCAGTAACGCTTACTTTTAGGCAATTTTTTCATTGCCCCCTCCGTTATATGAATTAGCTAGCTTTTTAAATTGAAATAAATACATTTTTTTTTTCAAATTCATGATCATTCACCATCAGTCTATCGCTTACTATTAAGTCTCAGTCAACACCAAAATAAAAAAAACTCTGTATATATACATATATATAAATCAATTTTTTTCTGTACAAAATAATAAAAAGTTAAAGAATCATTTACAGAAGTTGTAAATAAAGTCTTGCCCACAAGTTTCATTTCAATAAATTACCGCGTGCCCTAACTGATGCATCGCGCGAACTTGCATTCATTTTATTCGGTAAACCTGTCAAAATGAACATAATGCACGTTTGATTGTGTCCTTACGCAACTTCTATATTATCATTATTTATTTTTGAATCGTGAATCATAACAGAGTCGGCTTATAAGGTCGTGTCCTGTCCGCGCTATAACATGGTAGACAAGTTCATTTGTTAACGTACAGAAGCATCCGCTGTCAGCGCAACGATTTTATTCGGGTTCGCCGAACAGAATAAAGGTGATGCCAAACTGATGCTTTGGTTAGGGCACCGCCTCACACTCCGCTAAGGCAGAACAGGGAAGGAATAACCAAGAGGTTCCCCGTTATGAATTTTGAGCGCAGAATAACAATTCAAAGAAATGATTATTGGCAATAGTTCCCCCGCTTTGGAGTCAGCTTTGAGCTTGGTGTAACGGTCAAATACAAATGGATAATGTGACTCTCCATTTATCTACATTATCCTGAAGTCTCCGTATTATTTCAACACGAGTTCTTTGAGCGTCACATATTTATATATTCACGAAAAAAAAAATTTGCTTACTAATTTACAATCCTTTTTTACTATTTACAAGTCCACGAAAATCAAGTTTTTTTTTTTTACATGTAAGGTTTTTTTGTGAAACTATACAGTTTAACGAATAAGTTGATATTGTGTCATTTACACAAGTTACTAATAATTACAGACAATAATTTATTACCTTATAATAAGCTGTTTATGAGCTTATAATGAGTCAGTTTTAGATTATGTTCTATCACAATGTCAAGCAATCGACGAAAATCTTCACCTATATATTATTATGTTTTGAAGTCACTATGATGCTGGCACTAACCTTGACATATTTATACAAAATATATTGGCGTCATTTCTCAATAAAATGAAAATAATCTTTATTTTAAATACCTGAAAAGTGTATTTTGTACTGTCGAAATAGCGCCAATATTTGGACGAATACGTCAAGTGAAGGACCAGCATGAAATATTAAAAGAAGTATTTACTTCTCTTGTCGATTATTGCCAAGTGGTACAAAATACAGAAAAAAGAAGGACAAGAAACTTATAAATAAATAGTTGCTCTCTTATATAACATAGAACGGTTCCAATACAGCCAGTAAGGACCATGTTCGGGTCATTTCACGACCTAATTCAGTTCAGTAATATGGAAGGATATGTATGTTTGAGTAGAAACCTCTGTAAATTATGGTTTTAATTTAAAAGGTAATTCTCATTTTTGTATTATGTTTATTATATTTGCGTCCACAATATTAAAGAAGAGATGTATTTCGTTCGCTTTAGGGCTTAGTGTAACTAGTTTAGCGTGATGTGGTACTACATAGTGTCACTATTGCCTCCAGTGCCAAAGGAGTAACACTGTGTGTGACACTAAATAAGTCACAACAAAAGTATACATATTATATGCGTTTAGTGTCCCACACTGTATTAACGCCTCAAGTTCCAGTAATGCTCATAGTGGTCAAAGTTACACTAGTACCTAGTGTCACCGGTGTCGTTAGGGCCACTAGTACCTTTAATACCCCAAAAGCTGTTAGTGCCCTTTGTGCCACTTTTGCCTTTAGTGCCACTTTTACCCTTAGTGCCACTTTTGCCTTCAGGGTCACTTTTTCCTTTAGTGCCGCTGGTGTCAGGCGCGGCGCCAGCAGCGCGTCAGTCGGACAGGTATCGCTCGCGCGGAGCGTCTTCGGAATCGTCTCGCGTCGGGCTGATGCTGTCGATCTCGTCAACTTCCTCGAGATTCTTCGTGCTGGGGTTGCAAAGTCTGGAAATAAAACAGGAACAAAGATTAGATATCTCCCCCGAAAGGCATGGATGTTTTTATAGGCACATGGTTACATCTTCGTCTCAAAATAGTTGGTGAGAAAAATAGAAAAGATTCGAACAAAAGTAAGCGTGTAATCCTTACATACAGTAGGACCGATTATGATTGGACTTCCTGAGCTGGTAGAGCTGATGAAAAAATACTACGTGGACAACCATTTGAATATTGGGTGAGCCGTCTTCCGGCTTGCTTGACATCCAGTAGTATACAAAAGTGAAATTGAAACGAACCTGCACTTGCAACAGACGATGCACGGTGCGGCTAACAATAAAAGCGGACTGGCTACCAACAACAGTAGCCCGAAGCCTGCAAATATGCCAACCACCTGAAAACGAAAAAGAGAACATGTTATCAAGAGCTTCATGGGCGTACTAGGGAGGCAGCTTCCCCTCTGGAAATCTCGCAAAACATGTATGAACTCCCCTAATTACCAATCATAGTCTAAACGGGGCCTTATACAGGATCATTTGCGTCTATTTGCCCTACACACTACCACTACAATATAATGTTTCATTTGGATATGCTTGTGCAGTTTGTAAGACAAAATAGGGGATGATTCGACCCTGAAAAATCAAAATTGCCCAAAGCCCTGACTTGACCCCCAAGGCCAGAAGCAGGGTACGCTCTTGAAGAGCTTCAGGGTACTTAGGGATCCGACATCAAACCGAGATCTAAGTTCTTGCAATAAACAGTTTTTGTCAATGCAAGATAGTACAGACAACAGGACACTAAGTTACTATAATCCGTCATTTTCAGTCTCAAGTTTGATTGGGAATATTTGACAGTTTCGGGTAGCTTACTTAAGTACATATTGATACAAGAGTGCAAAATTTAGAAATACCTACGCTTGAGGTGGGATTGCAATGACATATATTTCGTCGGTTTTCTTATACAAAAATGTAATATATCTGGTCAAAATGTATTGAATAGCAACTGCTTTTTTTTAATAACTTGCAAAACATCTCAGTTGTGTTCAGAATTATATGCAGTACTGAAATAACTGGTGGAGACATTTATTGGAGACTGTCAAAGTCTCGATTACTCATAGTTGCACAAAAAACTAGCAGTTGATATATTTTTTTACAAATTTTTAATCATGACTATTTCTTTCTTAATTTTATCATACCTGTGCACGATGCCATAAAACTGATGCGCGTGAGTGTCCCAGTTTGTTCTTGCAAGGTCCCTTGTCATAGTGGCGCAACAGAAAGTCATCCTGTAACAGAAAATTACAGATAATTAACTTGCAAACTGTTGTCAAAGTCAACTTAGCTTTTTTTGTCCAGCAGTTGGGCAGCATTTTCCCAAGGCTGGGCAAAAGCCAAAGTCAAATGTTTCCTCAGGGATAATTTTGTTCAAGTTGTTCTATTTTTTTAAATCTGTAAAGCTCCCAATGGTTTCTCTGATCTTTTGATTTGTCAGATTTTGATTTGAATTTGAAATACAAAGTGGTGTTGACAATAAATTAAACATCATGTACCTCAACACATTCTCAGTCTACCCATAAAAAATCATATAAATATATCCATTACTATAGTCACAGGAAATTATTTTTCAGTTTTCACATTTTTTACATGATGTACATGTTGATAAGGAAGCGCTTACAGGTTGATGACCGCCGCATCCAGCGGTACTACTTAAACTTTAATTATAATGGCGCCAAAAAATAGCAACTCGATACAGGACCGTGCTGTCGCCGATCGGAGGTCAGTGATCCAATATTTTAAAGGATGTTCTATTCAGTTTCCAATTTTATGCCATTTACTTTATTTGACATTTTTATTATTGATGCTAGGTTGTTTTCTATGGTTTAGAATTATTCGTGAGAACCAGCATTGTCCGTGTTTTCATTTATTGTCGCATTATCAGCACCACTCTGTACACGACAAAGTTGATAACATAATTATCATGCCATCACCATCATCTGCCAATCCAGTGTAACCGGATGCAGCTGAGTCCCTGTGTTTTGCATGGAGTTACTGCCTATCTGAAAACCCAGTTACTGCGTTATACGATACCCCTTGGTATCATTGGTTGTCAGAGTTTGGGCTACTGACATCGATCACTTAAACACTTGATACACAGTCTCGAACAAACCTCTTATCAAAAATGACGTACGAAGTATTAAGCAGTCTAAAGTAGTCAAAATAAATATACATTAATTTAAAATCAGCCTTAAGTGCAGTGTATAAAGTTCTTATCACAAAGCAGTACAAAAAGCCATTATTTTTTACGACCGAGTCTGACATCAAACCAAATTCAACCTTACACGCATGCATTAAAGTCAGAATTATAAAGTAAGTACTAAATGAAAGAAGCACCCAAGTGCTGCGTGTGCGCTCGTTCAGTTCAACCATTTTTTTACGCTAATTGTGAATGTAGTGTATAAGTGATCGATGGCTACTGATTATTATTGTGGTTCAGCTTAGCCCTGAGTCCTCTAAGCACACTGTTGAAAGATTCAAGTATGGGCCATCGTTTGAGGAAAGCAAGCACTAAACGTAAATTACCAAACATATCTTTACTACTTGATTGTCTTATGCACCTTCAGATAAATAGACATTTCGCATGCTCACAATAGGTGTCAAGGGAACGTTGTTTTTTTCACTTCTTATTATAAAACAACCGCGACCCGTCCCCGGCCCGAATACATGTAAGGTAATTTGACGCAGTGTGTCAATCGTTAAACAATTAATTTCCCTGACTGCTGAGATATAATAGAACAATGTTATTATTTTAAATAAAGTTTAAAATATTCTCAAATACGAAGCTCATTAAAAAAATAACTAATACATAGTTACCAAATGTGTTGAACAATACTTACATTTTATTTTTAATATAAATAGAAAGAAATTTAAAAACTTAGGTTTTGAAATATGTAGTTGCATATAGAGTTACTTAAGAACAAAACTTTTTAGTTGTGAAAAACAGTCGTACCATGTATAATACTGGTAATCAGCTGCATCCGATCATACTGAAAGCTGACCCCAAAATATGTCGTTGAACAAAGGCTAGGCAGATGATAAATTGTGAAAGAAAACGACACAATTTCGTTTATTTGAGTTTTTACCCGTAAACAATGCTTTTGTAAATCGGCTTATAACAAAAACAAACAAAAAAAAAATACACTTTACCTTACCTCCTTTTTAAGTCTGTTTAAAATAGTGTATACTCACATCGAGTGAAGCCAGGCAATACCAGCAGAAGACATGCTTGCATCTCTTGCACATCATCTGGGCGCATCCCTCGTCCTTTTCTATGGGAACGCGACACATCGGACAGAGTTTGATCAGCTCGGAATCTGGTAGGAGCGGCGCCCCTGCACCCCCCATGGATGACGACGCTGCGGCAGCTTCGCATGAAAGACCGCCGTGCCACTGGAAATATAGAAATATTTGAATTTTAAATACAGTTTAACAACAATTAATCCACGTGGTGGATCCATGTGTTATGCGCAGTAATTAAACACTAGAATCCTTCCTAGGATCTCTCCCTAGGATGCCTCGGAAAAATCCTCATGGACTATCCTCCGCTCGGGTACGCAGAGGTGGTTTTTTAGCCAGCAAGAGTCCGGCATACCCCTCTGAGAGGGGTATGGCGGACTCTTGCTTGCTAAAAAAACCACCTCTGCGTTTGTCACCTGCTTTTCCGGGGTACCAGGTCCTCCCAATTCTACAGTACCCCCGGCAGGCCTTGACTCGTCGTCAGGAGTTCGTCAGATCTCTTCTCGCGCGAGCAGCCCTTAGCGGCTGCTCTCCTCATCTGAGAGGCGTGTGTGAACGCGTCACAACATCAGCTCGGCCACGTGACGGACGTTGGACTCCCTGGGTCGACGGGCGAAGCGTCGGCCATTATCATGGAGGCAGTAGGTCGGCCTCAGCCCTGCGATGGTCCTCGGAATACTTGCCAATCTAGTTAAAGGTGAAGACTCCTACTCCCGGAAATGCGCATAAAGATAGTATATTCAATATATTTAACTTTCCCATTCTTGGTCCACAGGTCTATTATCAGAGAGTGAGTAGTCCACCACGCTCAGTGTGGGTATGTCATCATTACGTCTTCAAATTGTTGTAACTGAAACTTGCCGGTTTCGTCACGACGTTTTACTACATCGTTTTTAAGAGCAATTGTGATAAAATAAATTACACGAAGTTATGTGTCTGCCCGGGTGGAACCCACGACCCTATAACTAAGTAAGTCGGGTCCCTTATCGCAGTCTGTGTAATTTAATGTCACGTTGTAAATTGAATCACTCAAGCAACTAAATTAGCCAGTAAACTGAAACGCAAAGCATTTTAATTAAACCGTTTAAGGGATTTGAATAGACAAAGATATTTTTGTAATTGAGAAAATTAAAACTTTCAGTTTTAACTTTCTCAGTAACAAAAATATCATTCCAGATCGAAGTAGACGGGGCAATCTACTTCATAGACAATCTTTTAAATTAAAATACATATTACAAAATCTTGGGTATAAAGAAAAGGGAGGACTCTCCGACCAGACAGGTGTTGTGTGGCGAGCAATCCCCCGATGGTTGGTGTCTGAAAAGTTGGATGTATACTAGTCTAGTTTTGCAGTGAACACTACTTGCGAGATGTAGGATTTTGCGTGACGTAGTAAGTATGACGCATTGCTCGCATGTGACCTTTTAGATACCGCTACAGGAACATTATTCTTGATGATTCTAAATGTAGTAAGAATATTATAGCAATCAAATATATAAAGATTATGTGTTAAATACATTGTTTTATCTGGCTATACGTATAGAATTTACTCGAAGGCTTTCATGACTAGAATGTTAATGCTGATGGCTCGAGAGTTTAGGCGGGAAAGCTAGGAGAGTGTCACGCTCATTTTTCATTGGACTTTTGAATTATTTATAATGTCGTTTGCAAAATAAAAAGCGCGTGATTTGTGTAGTAAAAGTGCATTCAGTAAATAATTCATAAAGAACATTGGAATATCGCAGTATAGCGGCCACATCATGGCTATCCCTCAAACCTTCTTCGTAGGCGGTTCACGCTGCCGTCTTTTTCAACAGTCATTGGTTATATCCGCCATTATTGTGAAATAAAATTTTCATTGAATTTCTATAATTTGTTACATGTGTTTTTGACAAAATTGTGGTATCTATACCACAGGGGCCATTGATCTAGAGTTGAAGTTGAATGGTGATGTCTCTGCAATCGTTACATCGTAGATTCTTCCAAATATATAAATATGTGTAGTAAATGGTAGATATTGCTTTGCACTTCTGAGGTTTGAAAAGTGCTGAATCTCAGCCTAATTTGAAAAATACTTTTTGTTTTAAGTAGGTACATGCTATAAATTCATAATCATAGAAATCTATTCAAGGATATTGCTTTGGAGTCATGTATATACCCATAAATCTAAAAGTAGAGTTAATATGAATCTTTTCTCATAAACCTCGTAAAGGGCAAATCTTGGTTCAGACGACAAATCCCGACATCAAAGGGGGATAACCGGGCGCTCAAATGAAAGGATAAAACGTCACGCTTTGAATACAAAATTACTTCTCATGGAAAAGGTTGATTCTTTGCGGTAAATAGCAATTTTAATGGATGCTGAGAAATGTAAATGTATGTTTCTCAATTCACACAGTGTTAAACATTGTGGCCCAATTGGGCGCCAATATTTTATTTAATTATTGATAACATACATACGTTACCATTACAGTGAATCACAGTAATGTGTAGTTAATTTACAAATATTAAACATATCACGAGTATCGTTACCTTCGCTAACTGGTTCAAGTGATTTTGAGAAAATATCAATTTTACCGACAACCAATATTAGTGTGCGCATTGTTCGCGTCAGAGGGACGATATCATATCTAATATATACATAATAGGAAAACAAATGTTATATTTGTGTGTGAGAGACCTACATGTAAGCTTCAATATTACTAGCTGTAAGTGGAAGAATCCATCTTCAATTTCTAACATCGAAGCGAATTAAAAAGATCATGGTAAATATATTTGTCAATCAAAATCAGCAAAGTAAAGACATAAAGTCAAACTTGATCGATAAGATAATTGGCCATTGAAAACTTGAAGCGCCCTAATGTCTGTACCTACGACTGTATTATACATATAGTGTGCTTAAAGATTTTCCACAAGAGATGGATCCACAGCTACCACCACACACACATACACACACACACCGAAGCATAACAATTATTTGTTTAACGGAAAGGTTAGAAAACAGCCATTTGGAGTACATAATGCGTCATCTGCTTAAAAGTCAAGTTCCCCTAATTATCGCCACAAGTGGAGGCTTTCAATCAAATAAATAATCATTGATAAAAGGTGGCGGCCATTTTAATGCATCAAGGTTCCACAAGCAAGAAAAGCCTGCGACTTGGTAGCACAGTTAGCCAGCTAGCTTCACTGGCACAAGGGTCTTTGTCCGCGGCATCTCGACCCACTTCCCGAGAGCCGGCGTAAAAGGGGGCACTGGAGACGCAGGACAGCGCTTTTATGCAAAAGAAGGGTACCGTTTCATGTCGTGTAATGAATGGCATTCACTTGCGCGGCAACATTGTTTATGATTATTTATTTATTTAACACCTCATTCAAACACACATGTAGAAGCGGACTTAATAAAATAGGCATTTTCTAGCAGTCAACTTTTTGGTTAAATACTTTTTGAGGAATAAGCCAAGCGTCGTGATGTAGGTTCCCGTTCCGGATAAGGCGGATGCCCTTCCGCTCTGCCCAGAGCGGGAGAGGTCATTTGATGATTTCTCTTCCGCAAAAAAAGGAGTCGTTATGTTATCCTATGTTATATAATATTTATTCTACACTAGAAGTGCCCGCGACTACGGTGTGCTTGAAATTTGATCGTATCGCCTCGGAGTCGCCTGTGCTTTTTTTCGTTTCCGCTTGGCACTCCTTCTGAATGTCGTTGTTTCATAGCCTTCTAACGTTATTTTTACTGGGCTACCAAATGCAAAAAAGGCTAGTAGTTCCACCCTTCAACTTATCTTAAAAGTCTTTTATTTTGCATCTGTACTATTATTATTAAAACGTAACATTTGTTTGTATGTATGCAGGGGGTAATCTCCGGAGTTAATGATTAATTTTTAAAAATATATTCACTGCTAGGAAGTTATATTATTTTTGAGTATTTTAGCCATAAATTAGGTTTATATCTTTCATTTTAGCTGAGCCATTACAATATTCGTTTAGAAAGTC
This sequence comes from Sesamia nonagrioides, assembly GCA_017933935.1. NCBI lineage: Eukaryota > Metazoa > Arthropoda > Insecta > Lepidoptera > Noctuidae > Sesamia > Sesamia nonagrioides. The sequence goes on from JADWQK010000022.1 coordinate 795,602, forward strand.
GTAAAGAAATACTTCTTAAAACACAATTATTTGCATTCACTCCCCAGACAGTTTATTCTACAAAAAAGTCTGTGACCATATTTCAATCTTTCATGTTTTATCTTTTAATAGCTTGTTTTTAATTGCTACGTTTGAATGAAAATATATCGTTTTTAAATAATAATCCTTATCAAAATGTAATTAAATTCAAATTTTATGATAACAAGAGATATGATTTTACGTTTACAGTATGTCAATTAGTCATATAATTTCGGAAATCATAAAATATCTGAAATGCAAAATACCGCTAAAACATTCACGAATGCAACTCTTACATACCTTTTTTATTCATATCCTTCTCACATAATATTGTAATTTCAGCAGACGTTTTATCCACACGACCCATAGATGGCGTTGTGCAAACACATAATTGCTGAATCGCGGTGTCAAGATTCTGTATGGGTTGATGACGGACTCGATTTATCATTTCCCAATTTCCGTTGTCGTCGGTATTTGGGTGATGTAATATTGTTAAAGCAGTCGGGTGTCTTCTATTGAATTCTATGGCATGTATAGTGTCCTAAACTTCGTTCGTTCTCATCTTCATAATGGTATTGTAGATACGATTATTACTAAACTATCTGAATTTGAGTTTGACTGAGTTGAGGTAATTTGTACTAATAATAATAAAAGTAATTATTTGATCTTTGGAATTTCCTGTCATTATCGGTTGAAACATTAGTTTTGCAATTGATAGCCCAATTCTTAAAGAAGGCTATTTAACGTCAAGCAGCGACTCTTCGGAGTTGAGCAGAAAGAAAAAAAGCACGGGCAAGCGAAGTGATGCGACAGGTCGACCGGAGAACCAAAAATGACACGCGGGGAAGACGTGGACAGATGGTAGTAACTAATATTGTATATGTAGATGTCGTGTCAGATGGGTTAGACAGTTGTCTAGTTAACCGCCTAGCCTTTTAACTTAAAAAACGGCGGCCGTTCAACTAACAGCCGGAATGATATTCAATGAGTTATAGTTTGGGTTGGTACTGGAATCAATAACGTGCGAGTCGAATTGGTCCCAGTGACTAAGGAATTCTAAGCGCGATGCGAGCCGAGAGAGCGAAGCAACGCAAGCACTCCTTCCAAAGGTCAGGCGGTTGACTAAACGGCTAATTTAACCAGTTGGACGTGACCTAAACATAATTTAGAATTAATAAAAGATGATGTGCCCGACCGATTTCGGCCACGGCGACCACTTCGACACCTAGCCGATGATTTGGCGCTCATGCGCCCGAAGATGGCTTATGTAGCCTATCTTGGCGGCGAAACTTCGTGTACACTGAGGGCATGTAAGCACGCCGTCGACGTAGTTCTATGTGATGGCAGCAGGTGGGCTTCTTCTCTGAGCTGAAGGATGGCAAGCGAAAGCATGGGGGACAACTCCTCCGGTTCAAGGATGTCTTAAAACGACACATGAAGAGATGCAATATAGAACCCTCTGAATGGGAGCGTTTGGCGGCAAAACGGTCAGAATGGCGCAGAATGGTGTACGGACAAGTACGCGAGTTTGAGGAGCGCAAAGCTAACCTCGATGCCAAACGCGACCAATTAAAGAATTAGTAAAATTGATATAGATAAATTACACCTGTCGTCATAGCCCATAATTATTGATTCTTTCTTATGTGTAACCTACCTACTTCTGGTTCGTTTATTTTATCAACACTTACTGGCAAATAATTTTTGTACAAAAACTATTAGTGTTTTCTGTGTAAGCAAGTATATTTTGTAATTATTTTGGGAATGAAATATCCTTAACCGTAGATAAGTAGACGTGACCGGTTTCCTCACAGGGTTAGGTTACCCTCGACATTTAAAGACCTTTACTCTATAAATACTAGGAAGCAGGGAATCAGGGAAACGATATCATTTACATCAAAAGTATCGTATATAGGTAAAGTGTGGTCACTAAGTAAAAGTATAATTATAGCATTTAGAAGTGGCCCTCTAGGGCTGTGTTGAGAGAGGTGCTTGATATTTCCGCCACCCTAATAGCGTAAAATACTATTACTCCCAATTTTAATCATTTTGTAGCACACCATCGTTAACCTTTTTATCGTCCCACTGCTGAGCACAGGTCTCCTCTCATACAGAGAAGGATTGAACGTAATCACCACGCGTGCTCAACGCGGGTTGGCGATTTGAAGCAGAATTGCTAATCCATTGTTCTTTACATTAAAAAATTGTATACGGCGTAAATTAACGCAATTAATGTTGTTGAACCGTCAAAATGAAGCTACTAGAGCTACTGATAGTGTGATGTGTAATTATCATGCGGAAATAGAACATGTTTAGAACATTTTGTATAACATTTGAACATTAGTTTTGGTCTTCATAGGTATAGGTACCTATACAACCAATAACGCTAAAGAGTTAATTTGTTTAAACGTGCTATACTCTGGAAGTATCGTTTTTAAATCTTGAGATAAGGTAACTAATAAGCGCAGAGAAATAACAAAAATAGAAAGACCGCTAAGCAAAATTTAAGAAATAGCGCAAGTGGGCCATGGAATACGACGCGGTGGGTTGGAGAGCGAAATTAAATTCGATTCCAGAAATCACTATCCATAAAATATACGTTTATTCCTGTCAAATTAAGATATTCCGTAGACAGTTTAACGTTATTAGAAACACTGCGGCCAAAATACGTAAGTAAATTAGCGCCAGGCGCTGACTTATCTTCTGTTCTTTTAATAGTGAAATGGAAAGAAGAAGGACAATGAAATTAAGTTTAGTTTGTGAAGAAGAGAATCGAGGCCATTGTCAATTACATAAAAAAATTGCACCATATCACGGCTTTTAAATAAAGGGTGTATCTGACATCGACGCACAAACGAGTACCATGGATCCAGTATATGATTCAATCATCATCATCAATTCATGATTTAAAAAAAATAAATGTAGTTTTTTTTTACTTCAGACCATTCACAATTGCTATACGTTTATAACCCAATAAGATTTTAAAGTCAAAATTAAATAATTCGTTAGTTACATAAAAAAGCGCAATGAAAACAAAACCCGAAAAACGATCTTATCAGCTGATTTAATAGAGTTCACATCAGGGATCAACGTCATACCTACAAACTCGCACGGCGGCACGCTTGCAACGTTCAAAAGCCGAGCCGACATTTTATTTTAAACACTGTGTATTCTGTAACCGTCCATTAACGACATAAATGACTATCATAATTTTATTAGTGGCATGCGGTCTAGCCTTTTCGCGAAGTTTGCGTTACGATTTCAGATACACCCTGTATAACGTTGAGCACTCAAAACACAAACCCAAAATATTAATTTCAAATAAACCATTCATTATACAACGTGTAACATAAAGGGTACTCGTATATACATACCAAGGGCATGGCATCTTTAGATGATATCAAACGATATCGGAAGGGTTTCGGTTTCGTGTGTTTCTTAAAATCAAATCATAACGAACATGGCAGCACACTACATACGTTAATAACTACTCGTTACCCGTCACGTTACTTGCCAAAATCCGATAAATGTCTTCAATATCTCTGTGCAACTAGTATGGTAGTAGCCTATCACAGGCGGTGTTTTTCCTCATAACTTCCTAACATAAAGAGATAGGATTAAAAAACCCTTCCAATATCGTTTGATATCATGTAAAGATGCCATGCCTTTGTTATGTATATACCCTTTATGTTACACGTTGTATAGGCAATTTTGTATTTTCAAAAAGTCTGCTATGTAGAAAGTTGTAACTAGCTCGTTCTGAGCCTATTCTTCCATAGTCAAAGATTCTATAGAGAATAACAAAAACTAAATTAGGCTTAGAATCGCCACGGGACATTAAACCCACTCGACGTAATATGTCATAATATTTTTTTAAGGCCTACTGCAAAAACATAAACACTCATTCAACGTGTGTCTAAAGTCAGTGGTACGTCAAAGTCCATACTATAATAAGTTTGTGTTTAAAAGATGTTTGGCCAAAACAACTGCTTAACACTATTTCGTAGTATTAAGGCCGTTGTCTCATTTAATCATCATCATCATCTCAGCGTTAATCCCAGTCGTATCCGTAGCTTTTTCAGCTTTGGAGTCTGGGGTCCGCTTTACCAGTCTAACTGTTGATTTTAGCTAAACTTCGATATTTTCCGTAAAGCGACTGCCGTCTGGCCTCCACAACCCGAAGGCGACATCGAAGCATTGCAGTTAGACCAATTGTTGGACTTTTAAGGGCTCCAACAACCCGTAAAGACAGCCACTAGATGTTCGTATGGCAACTGAGACCAACGGCTTAAGGTGCTTTCCGAGGCACGACCAGATCAGAGCAAATATTCATATTCATGCATACAAATATTTGCACTGCGCGGGGATCGAACACGCGCCTCCTTGCGCAGCGGTGGCGCTACGCCACCGAGGCTGTCGTCGTTGTCTCATTCAGTATCATAAACTTTAATAGATTAATTATGTCAAAACCAATGACACTAAAATTATGCAATATCTTCACCAAATTCTCTAGTCTCCACTCCTCGAGCTCTGTAGACAGCGAGCTCTGTGTGCAGCATAAAATGAACAAAGATATCAGTAGAGAAAGTGAAACGTGGCCGTATTGACAATGGGCCGTACATTGAAAAGACGCATTCCGCTGCGTTAGTGGTAGTCGTGCGCGTTTCATGTTGACGTCGAGGTTATGAAATAATGTACCAGAATGAAGATTTTTCTAATAAGTAGTAATCTTTCAAAAACTCTGTTATTGCAGAAAGTGAAACTAACACCAAATGGCATAATTATAATGCTTTTTCATCATCATCATCAACCTTTTATCGTCCCAATGCTGGGCACAGGTCTCCTCTCCTACAGAGAAGGATTGAGCGTAATCGCCACGCTTGCTCAATGCGGGTTGACGATGCTTTTTATGCCAGTAAAATACACTGTTCCTGTGATAATCACCATGCAGGTGAAGCTAAGGCAAGAGTCCTCACAAAAAGAAGCTGTAGGTAGAGATATGAGAAATGGGATGTGAAGTTCTTCATTTTAATAGAAAAGTAGGATCAAAACGGATTGACTATCTGGTAGGGGTACTGCCCAGCAGTTAATGTTAAAATGTTGAAAACTAAAGTCGCGATAACTTTACCTGCGCGATCCAGGATTCTTGTAACGTCAGATTTTTGATGCTTAGTTCGCCTGGCAGTTTTGTACATTTAGTTTCAAACCGGTCTTACCTCCTGGTTGCATTGTGAGCAGAAGTCGTGCCGGCAAGTGGGGCAGTGCGCAGGACTGGCTGCACGAACGTGCACCACCGTGTCGCAGCCCACGCGCGGACAAAACGCGCGCCCAGAGTCCATCGCCACCTCTGCAACAAAATAATTAACTCAGTTATTTAAATCTGGATACATATATAGCTGTAGATGGACCATTAGGCGGATGACAAAATCGAAACAAAACCCATTATCTTAGTTTTTGAATAAAATTCCAGAAATACAAACAAAGTCCTCCTGACTGATTTCGATCGAGGGCCAAAGATTTGTATAGTATTTTAATAATCGAAAGATAATATTCTAAGAATACTATATTATAATAAATTTATTGTAAGAATAAAAGAATTTGTACAGTCACAGAACTTGGCTATAAGACAAATGGACAGGTTGACACACTACGACTGAGAAAGAAGGGCAGTTGTGATATAAAGAAAACTAAAAATATCATAAACGACAAGAAACCTCCAAGGATGATAACGGTTATTTCGGTGTAGGCAGATCAAACAATTTCGCAAAGAATCCAGTCGCGATCCATCGTCGGTTAAAGTTTGGAAAAGTTACGAAAAATTAAAATATTTTTAAAAGAGATACTATTCATGAATTTCAACTAAGACTACTTGCTTTTACTATGGATATGGGAATAAATAAAAGCCTCAGAAAGCAAGTTAAGCCGTTGGTCGCGGTTGCCATACGAACATCTTATGGCAGTCGTTACGGGTTGTTTGAGCCCTCAAAAGAAAACAATTGATCTAACTGCAATGCTTCGATATCACCTTCGGGTTGTGCAGGTCATACGCCAGTCTCTACACGGAAAATATCAAAGTTTAGCCAAAATCAACAGTTAAACTGGTAAAACGGACCCCAGACTCCAAGGTTAAAAAAAGCTTCAGATGCGACTGGGATTAACGCTGAGATGATGTTGATGCGAATAAAAAAAATTGAAACAGCGGCATGATCGCGTAATTAAACACACTATCGGCAGGAATGACTTTCATAGCATTCATTGCTTCATTTACTTGTTCAACAGACACATTTTTCGATTATGTGAACCAATGGAGAGAAAAAAAAATATTTAATGATTTAGATAGCTCTTGATTTGACGGTGTATCACTCAGTCAGGGTACCGGTGGTTATGTTAAGTACTTCTGCAAGTTGCTCTATATGAGCTCAGCGACAGCTCAGCATAATGCGAGACAACACGCATGACGATGTGGCTGAGCGATTGACTACTGACCGGTATGGCGTGTTCGATTCCCGCACGGAACAAATATCTGTATGGCTTACAGGTAGTTGTTCCGGGTCTGGCTGTTTGTGTATGTGAGGTTAATTGTTTGTGAACATATTCACGAGAAAACAGTAATTCCTAGTGTAGGGGAAAAGACGGTTGGTGCAGTGAATGAGCGATCGACTGCTGCGTTGCATGTCGCGGGTTCGATTCCCGTACGGAATAAATACTTGTATGGCCTACAGGTAATTGTTTCGGGTCTGGCTGTTTGTGTATGTGAGTTTATACAGGATAAAATTTTATCCAGTGCGCAAACTTTATCAACTTATAGTTAAATAAGTTTTATAGATAAAAATATTATTACTTTGATATGTTTTAGTACAAAAAAGTAGTCATTGATAACGAAAGATGTTTATTATGAAATCAATGTTTTGGTCACCGCGACCGTGGCGGGAACATCACAGGACCCCCGCGCGCCCGCGCCGCCCGCATGTTCACTACGTGGCCATATGCTAATACTACGATATTGATATGAATAATTGGTGTCTCTCATTTGCTGATTTTAGGGCGGACAAAAACATGATTTTTTATTTTAAACTAATAATGCAGGCTTGTTCTGTTATTGATTCTGAGCCACCCATTTTTTTTTGCGCACTCGAAAAAAAATTTCCCTGTATGTTTGTAAACGCACCCACGATACAGGAGTAATTCCTAGTGTGGAGCAAAGTTATTTTTAAATAATAAAATATTTAAAAAAAAACCTCTTTAAACTGTAGCGATATGTACGGACGACAGCAGGTCAAGCTACCCCAAATTGCCAAATATTCCGAATCAACTTTGAGCCGTAATAATCAAGAGATAAAGTTGAAAATCGAATAAATAAATCTGACAGATTGTAGTAGCTTGATGTGCTGTCGCCTGTACAAACGCCACATGCGAACAACGCGTCATTATGACATCACACAAATCGTACATTTCGCAAGCAGAGTTTACCGTGTATATTAACAACTTCACAACATCAACTGTCGTACAAGTGGCCGCCAGACTTAACACCGGAGGATCCTCCCTTTTCTATGAAGGACGAGGGAACTTTACATCCTATTGATTGGTGACCCCGACGTGATATAAAAAACAAAAAACGCACTCTTGACCAAATACCTATGTCAAGTATATCTTCTGATCAGGATATACGAATTAACGACACACTTAGACACCGGAACCATTGAGAGGTCACACACAACTCACAGTGTCCTTTATTTTCCTCGCTTGCCCACTTCCTTAAGTTCGTATACCCTATTATTTATTAATGTCACTGTTAATTTACTTTGATTTAGGGTTCCATACGCAAACGGTAAAAACTGGATCCTATTATTAAGTTTAAACTTTCTGTCACCAGATTATCCCTCATGGACCGTGATTGTTAAAATTAGACACTTAAAATTTTCACACATTATGTATTTATGTTGACACTATAACGACAAATACAGATTTTTTTTCTATATTAGATATGGAGTGCGATTTCCAGTTAGCTACTTTATATTTCCCTTCATTCATCTTTTTTATAAACAACATTTTCTCTCTTCTTGAAATAACTGAGAACATCGTACTTACGTTAGTAATACCACAGTATAAAAATCATACAGTATGTTGACGCCTTTGATCTCGTGTAAAATGCCGACATCGTCTAGACAGTAACGCATCGGCCAGGGTTGTCACAAATAAACAATATTTGTGAAATTATTTATTTATTGCAGATCGACATCGATAGCTGTATTATATTTAATTAATTTGCTATTTTTACTAAGGGAACAACTCGAGACATATTTAAGTTATTTAGATGGCATTTTCGTAACCAGCACCCCAATCCACCTCGGAATTAACACCCATATCAAATTAATATACATTTAAATTGGCGTCCGCCATTTTCGATTTCAAAAAGGATGGCTTTTTCGTAACAAGCACCCCAATTATACTCAAAATTGACACTCATATCAAATTATAAAAAAAAAGGCCGTCCGCCATTTTGGATGTCAAAAAGGATGGCTTTTTCGTATCAAGCACCCCAGTTATACTCAAAATTGACACTCATATCAAATTATAAAACAAACATAAAAAAACAAGCACGTGTTAGCCCTTAATGATAGATACCGAGCTACGAACATCGTTTTGTTCGCAGCTCGGGTGCCGCTAACCCGCGTCTCGTCCCTCACACCCCGCACGATTGCTCTGTCTAGACGTCGTCTTCGTCGGACGACTGTATGATTTTTAGATTGTGGTAATACTTATCACTTTTAATAATCACAAATTACTATGAAAAACAATGTGAAATTGCATTGAAAAAATGCTGCCCTATTTATGATTAACATTCTCAGTCTAGTTTGAATAAATAACTATTTATTGTTTATCTTTGTTTATCTTTTTTTGCAGGTTCCTTCGCTACCTTGTCCACCTTGTGGTAGGCCTTCCAACACCACGTTTTCCGGTATGGTACGTTAGCATAATTCGACAAAATGTAAATAAAGAACAACTGATCTTCTTAACGGAATTTTGATCCCATTGTTAATAGATGTCCATAATGATGTACGGACGACAGCAGGTCAAGCTACGCGAAATTGTCAAATATTGGGAATATTTGACAGTTGTTTCGGGCATTTGACTTCATCAACCTTAAGCCTTAATGCTTTAACGATAAAATTGAAAATCTAACAAAAAAAATACAGGTAGCTTTTACAGATCGACTGTATAATTAACCCTTTAAGAGGTTTTCGTTCAGCAGTTTGCGGTTTCGTCAACAATCTAACTTGACTAAAAACTGTCAAACTTCGACATTTACTATACTTACCATCATCATCATCTCAGCGTTTATCCCAGTCGCATCCGAAGCTTTTTCAGCATTGGAGTTTGAGGTCCGTTTTTATCAGTCTAACTGCTGATATGGCTAAATTTCGACATTTTCCGTGAAGCGACTGCCGTCTGACCTCCACAACCCGAAGGCGACATCGAAGCATTGCAGCTGACCAACTGTTGGTCAACAACAACCCTTTAACGACTACCACTAGATGTTCGTATGGCAACCGGGACCAACGGCTTAACGTGCTTTCCGAGGCACGACCAGACCAGTGCAAATATTCATATTCATGCATACAAATATTTGCACTGTGCGAGGATCGAACCCGCGCCACCTTACTACCATACTTACCGACGCATTAAATAAAAAAATTCAACTTCAGATAATTTCTTTTCTTACCAAAGCATTAAATAAAAACTAAAAAGTGTCAACTTCAGATAATTTCTATTCTTACCAAAGCTTTAAACAAAAACTAAAAAGTATCAATTTTAAACAGTAGCTATACTTACCGACGCATTAAATAATATAACTAAACGGTGTCAACTTCAAATAATTTCTATTCTTACCAAAGCTTTAAACAAAAACTAAAAAGTATCAATTTTAAACAGTAGCTATACTTACCGACGCATTAAATAATATAACTAAACGGTGTCAACTTCAATTAATTTCTATTCTTACCAAAGCATTAAATAAAAACTAAAAAGTGTCAATTTTAATCCGTTACTATACTTACCGAAGCATTAAATACTCGTACAATAATATAACTTAAAACAATAGTACTGTCGTAAAACAAATGGCTTCATAATGTGCAGCCACAGAGCGAATAATCGTTGTGAAACAGAGCGGACCGAGTTGAACGTCAACGGCAGACGAGCGTACACGCATCAACGATGATCAAGCCGAGCAAGTCTACAATCAGAGCATGATGGAATCTTCGAAACATCCAGGCTCATTGAAGAATTGTTTTATGTCAGTTAAAAGCTGAACGGACTAATGAACGGTGTCAATGGGATTGGGAATTGTGGGATTGCGAAATTTCGGAGCGTAGGGAATTCTTTGACTAGCAATGGGTATGTACATCCTAAAGTATGTTAAAAATTGTCTATTTAAAGAATAGATCCATCCTATCCAACGTGGATGACGTTGGATACGATGGATCTACTCTATATAGACTGTGATTTGTATTAGGGATAATAAGGCTTGAAAGGGACAACTGACTGCAGAGACAACGGTCAAAAAAGAAGAATGCTGTACAAATTTTAAATAAATTGTAATAGGAAGGGATAAGAGAATAAAAAAATACTAGACCTTTTTAGTTCTTTCCTCCAACGAGTATTTTTTATATACAAAGAAGCGCCTAGAATTGAGGTTAACGAATACGAAATGAATTGGAGTAGGAATCATCGTTGTGAGCAATAATTAAGAAATTTGTAGATTGTTGAAATTGTCTCGTACTGTACCATGATTTAGTCGAAACTTGAGATGTTTCTCCATGACTGGCGGCTCCACCAGGTCGGATATCTCCTCCAGATTGAGCGCTGCCCCCACCCTGCATCTTGCGTCTGGGCACGACACCTCGTACGCACCGTTGCAAACTTCGAACTCAACATACGCCTTCATACACTGCAACAAATGAAATTAGACAATTTAAATCCCTGAAGTGAGATGGGATTAGATACTTATGATGGGTTAGAAATATACACTCAAGTTGAAACTGGAAGTAGGAACTGATGTTACAAGTAATGGGAATTCCAGTAAACATTTGAAATATCGCTAAATAACAGCCTTTTTTTTCGAAGGTGGAAAAATCCACATGGACTATCCTCCGCTCGGGGACGCGGATGGGTGTGCCGAATTCTTTCCGGCAAAAAAGACACCTAAGCGCTTGTTAACTGCCTTTCCGGGGTACCGGGTCCTCCCAATTGTACTGTAACTGCGTTCTAACCGAAAGCTTAACTTGTTTAGCTGAATGGCGTCATTCAGTTGAACGCGCGTTCAATCAAGTCTAATTGAATGCCCGTATGTCATAATCTTAAAAAAATGCAGAACGATAGCTTTTAGTCAGGATCCGGCCTTAATTTTTTTCGTAGCTTTCTAAAATTACAGCAGAAATTTCGCTTTATGCGAAAATATCACTTATCTATTGTGATGGTTTTCTAAGTAATTTAAAGGAAGTACAATCATAATCTATGTAAGGTTAACAAAATTCCATCTGTTTATGTTAAGATTAGAAAATTGGACAATTTATTTTCAGATTTATTAGCTTATTTCTCTTATTTCGGTCTTTATGACCTTGCGTGGCCTTGTGACAGATCGATTAACGGCAAGTCAACTCAACCTTGCTCCCTGCGATAGTTCAGTGGCCGGGAGGTCAAAATTAAATACCGTTCAATCAGCCCTATAAAAGTCAAGATGCTTACAAAATGAAACCGAATCAATAGTCGTGAATAGTCAAATTACAAGTGTAACTTTGGCTTCGCCATCGAAGATTTCGCTTTCATCCAAAATGAAAAATGGTTTCCTGTAATTGAAGGAATAGTTACGAGCCAGCTTTATTGAAAAGCAATTTATTTACTCCTTTATTTTTCTTTAAGAAATTTTATGGGTTTATGTAATGTGTCGTATTTCAAGACGCATTTGTTATTTCACGAAAAAATTCCAATTGGAAGTATGCAAGTATTGACATATTGGTGTTCGTGACTGTAATGTATTGTAGTGTAATATATGTTTAGTGTTTATCTTTTGTTGGAGATCCTAAAATAAATTTAATAGATCATAATATTATAAAGTTTTCCCTATCTATAAAACATACAAATTTGACACAACATAATAATGTCTGAAAAGTTAGGCAAAAGTGTAATGACGATTCCCCTGATCTGTCATGTGGCCTTTGCACATGTCACATCAGGCGAAACTTTAATTTGTACTCAACCAGGTACAAGATGATTTCCTTATGATAAAATATTAACACTTGGGCCTAACCTGAGAATCTACCTAAGGCAAGCGTTTTGGGGGACAGTCTTATGTTTTGACGTTCTATAAGTGCTGATTGATTGATCGACTTTTGATTTTGATATAACAAGCTTCCTTGTTTGTTTGTTTGTTTTACTAATAAAAACACCAGAATTCTCTTCCCTTCATCTCAATTTATTTGGTGTCGACGCAACACGTTTTCTTCTTGACTTCTCTATTAATCGTCATCACGATAGTCATCCCGTTCTAACCATATCCTTATTCACACAGTCCAGCCATTGTGTTTCACTCATCCTTACTTACATACATATATCTGTGTTACTTACATACATATATCCTTACTTACATACATATATCATCAGACAAACTATATTCTCACTCATCTCATACACGCAAAATACACATGCACAGACACCACACAGTGACACATGTACACTCACAAGACTTACAAGCACCCGCTCAAACAATTACCTACACCTCTAGCGTCATCCATACTAATATTATAAATGCGAAAGTAACTCTGTCTGTCTGTCTGTTATGCTTTCCCGCCTAAACCTCTCAACCTATTTTGATGAAATTTGGCACAGACATTCTTTAGACCCTGAGAAAGAACATAGGCTACCTACCTTTTATCCCGGCAAAATTTGATATTCCCGAGGGAAATCTAAAAAGTGCGATATAACCGAACTCCGCGCGGGCGAAGCCGCGGGCAGAAAGCTAGTTTGTAATAAAATAATTTACTCGACGCGGGAGGAAGACGGTCTTTGGAGGCGCGCGTGAAACACAACGCGCCGTCGACTCGGGCCTGGTCCTTACCAGGGCGGCGAGCTGCCCACTGCTCACCGCCCGCAAGCCCGCGCTTACGGTGGCCGGGAGTTCGATGTTGTCTCCCGACCAGGGCGTCTTCTACGGCGACTAGAGGCGTGAGGGCACTGGGATTCCCGCTCCCTCACGTACTCCGCCTCCTCCTTTGCCAGCATCACTGCTTCGCAAAAGGAGGTAAACGCCTACCATACACTCTCGCTCCGGACCATAGCCTGGACCAGGACCGACGCGAGAGATAACCGCCGATCGCCGCCACGAGGACACGGCGATGCTCTAGCCAAGCCGGGCAAACCTCCACCGTATGCTCCAACGTGTGCGGCAGGAAGACCTAGAGTCCTGAAATACAGGGCTGCCCTAATTTAGGCTCCAGTCCATTTTATTTATTTTTGTTTTGTACCTTGTTTTGATTAATGGAAAAATAAACGAATGTTTACTTTACTTTGGTTCATAACCGAAATATTCATCCCGACATTAAATTCAAAAACTGTTCTTTCTTACATGTAAACAACCCTCGTTTACATTTAACGACCAGATTCAAACAATAGATTTAATACTTGGCTAAGTACATTCTTACTACCAGAAAGCCGTGGAAAGATTCTTATCTAAAGTACACTACACAGTACCCAGCTAGCTTGAACACAATATGAAGTGAAACCCAACACAATCGTTTTATAGAAAACCGTCCTTTGTTAACTTATAAATTGTCACGGATGTCGGCGAACTTTAGAAAGGGGAAAGCTAGCGATAGATCTAGATGTTTAGTATACAGACAAAATTCTATACCTGTTGTAGTGTTTTTTTATAATAATAAACTAGTGCTTATCCGCAATCCTGCCTGATGATAAACAGTGATGCAATCGTTGATGGTAAAGCGCACTAGTTTATTAAGAGCCTATTCACTCAATACAACTAGTGAATAGGACGGAAGACGGCAGTTGAGTGAGGTGATGCCAGGTTAAACCCAACATCACCAACGATGCTACGCCAGAGGGAGATTGATCTGGACACCCTCCACGGCCAAACTCCTGTCACAACATTTGGCGCATCGTACCCGGCACACATCGCAACACAACTGCTCAGACACGTCTTCCGTATGGCTTCACCAGATATCAAACATGACGAATCGCTTGGCGGCAAGACTTTCGTCTGGTGGGTGGTAACTTCTGCCGGCAGCCGATGTTATGGTCTACCACCGAGAACTCTGGAACCTGCACTGTGGTTCTTTAACCATCTTAGCGTGTAAATTTAGGTAAAGTGAGCTGTTATTACAACTAATGCTAGGTCACTATTCATCATCATTATCAACCTTTTATCGTCCCACTGCTGGGCACAGGTCTCCTCTCATATAGAGAAGGATTGAGCTTAATCACCACGCTTGCTCAATGCGGGTTGGCGATTTCAGACTTATAAAAGTCCAGGTTTCCTCAAGATGTTTTCCTTCACCTTCAGTCATTGGTGTCCAAGATATACTTAGAAAGTGCATATAACTTTTAGAAAAGTTACATTGGTACTTGCCTGACCTGGATTCGAACCCCGCACTCATACTTGAGAGGCTGGTGTTTTAACCACTAGGCCACCACGACTTTTTTCAGGTTACTATTGACAGCCAATTTTTCACGATGAGAATTGTACAGAATCGATTTGCTAAAAATAATATGCGGGAGTACAGACGCCAGTAAATTTCTTTTCTCGATTTTCAACTATATCGCTAAAGCATTAAGACTCGAGGTTGATTGGGAAAATTTTATAGTTTCGGGTGGAAAATTACAGCCTTACAGCCCTTCCGAAGGGAGAATGGCTGTGTCCCGGCATTTGGAACATTATAGATTCATTATTAATCACAATCACATATTGAAAAAATGTCTATAAATGAATAAAAACAATCTTTTCTGCCCGTGTTGTCTTACCTACCGGTGATTTTGTTCAATTTTATGTCAGGGTTCCAGAGTTAATTAATTTTATTAGATTCATCTTTATTATGCAGTATGGCTAGGTGTCAAGGTATTCATAGAGAATACCTTGACAACTAGCCATGCTTTCGTTTACTATTAACCATAGTTTAATCTATCATCTAGAAGTTTTAAGAGGTATTGATTGATACGCAGGGTTAAATTAGCTAGCAAAACGCCGCAAATATGATAAAAAGTTTTGTTAGGTTAGGTTAGCATAACATTATGCATTACCTGCCCGCGTTATTACTTTATTTTTGCTTAGTGTTCTTGCTCGGCTCATTAGTGTGAAATTATTAAATGTAAAGCTTTTTTTAAATCAGCCTAATAGTTCTAGAGATAAGCGCGATAAAATATAAAAAACTCTTCTCTTCCGATTTACATATTTTGAGTAGATAGATGGGGGCTGGAAACTGACATTATCAGCTCTCTGAACATGATTAGTATGATAACTTTCATTGACGTAGGTAACTTTGAAGACGGGTAAGAATTAGGCAATTTTCATCTCTTTTACAAAGAAAACCAACAGGATTGATATTGGTGGTATATGTCATAAAAAAACGTCCGAAGTAGGCAATTAAAAAAAAACGGACGCTGTGCCTTTTGTACTAAAGACACCATCAAGCCTGATGTAAAAAATATAAAATAGTAGACGTATCGAATCGAGACCTTGAGAGTCAGAGAATAAACAAATCACAATATCGAATGCTATTGAATCAATC
Source organism: Sesamia nonagrioides (assembly GCA_017933935.1). Lineage (NCBI taxonomy): Eukaryota > Metazoa > Arthropoda > Insecta > Lepidoptera > Noctuidae > Sesamia > Sesamia nonagrioides. Next base: position 811,411 of record JADWQK010000022.1, read on the forward strand.
TTACACAATATGCAGCAAGCATTTGCCGCAAATGAAAACGGATTTGAATAAGTATAGGTACTACATACTAATATTTCATAATACATATATAACAGAGTAGGCCTACTACTTACAGGAGACATGCAGTCCTGACGTCACAAAGGACCAAAATGAAAAACAAATAAAAAGAATACCAGACGAAGGTATCTTTAACGCATTTCCTTCTTTAACTGCGATCGCTTTCAAAACTCAAAAAGGCTCACAATAAAGGTCCTTTTGAATCCTTTCTGGCTTATGAAGTACCAGGCTGTTAGAACGCGTAGGAGGTGCGTCGTGACTTACTTGTCGGTTGTGCATATAGATAGGTATAACGAGCTCTACATAAGGCTAAATAAAATACATGACGTAATTTTCAATGCTGTGTGCGGCACACAGACCGGTTGTGCAAGTGTGCAGCGACTCAGCGAGGCGGCTGCAGAAACCTCTGCGAATTCGTGCGCTCCTGGTACCGTCAAATGTGTAAAGCAGGGGCGAAGGCAAGCAAAAATGAAACGTGATTTTCATACTTTTATCGTTTTAACAACATTACTCATACTGCTATGTCAATGTGATAAAAAAATAATAATTAATGTGTGAGGTGTTACAATGTAATACACGTTCTTCAACTACATTCCCTCATAATAGAGCCAATTAGTTGAGAAATTATCATTCTTGGCGGATTTGTCATCTTATTTTTATTAGAACGACTGACAGAAGAAGGTCATACTTCCAAATCGCATCATAAACTGTTAGCTAAGTTGTAAGTAATGCCTCCTATTATTTCTATTTTTATGAGGAGATAATTTATCGGAGTCAGAAGTGCATTTAAATCAATATATAACTTGTCATGTCATGAATGTCATAACAACTCAATAAGAATTTATTTTATGATTTAGGACCAAAACACTAAATTTGATGTCAAACGATGTGTTTTATAAGTGCCTTCTTCCCATTAGAATAACGACAGCTAAATCAAGTTTAAGGTTAAAAAAGGAAACTAACTACAAAATGCGCTGTTAGCGCTGCAGATCTTTACAAACACTCAAAGTGAATGCACAAAAGGTTTTAGGTTTGAAAAGGTAAACAGAAACCACGTGTAACTAAAATAGGGATGATAAAAATGATGATGAATGGAGAACGGGATAGAAAGACTAAAGACAAGATGAGTGGATTGTGAGAGGGAAAATATTACTGACAGGAGAAAATTGAAAACGAAAACATGTTGCAAGTAACCTAAGCTGCATGGGCAGGAAAATGATGAGAACGGATATAGAAACGTGCCCGATCACCAAAACAGGGTTATCAGAAACCAAAAGATACTTTCTGCTTCTAATTCTCTGTTTTCGTTCTCATTCACTTTTCATTGTGACCATCAATCATGGATCCTAAAAGAGCAGTACTATCTTTTTAACCTTTTTCTCTTCCTTACTAGATATTTTGAGGTTTACCGCAAGTATACCTGGATGAAGCTAAATACCAGTCTTTTACCCGGAGAGACTGCTTATTAAAAGACCAAATTCCAGGTACTGGATAACACGATAAAAGAGTAGTGGAATTTTGATCTTCTGACTACCATAATGAAAGCCAAAGATCTACGAATGACCAATACATAAGTATATCAAAATTTGCACCACCCACTTAATATTATGACCGTTTGCCTCTCTGAGTGAAGATTAAACGATCAATGAAGTGGTATTATAAAACCATGATTACAGGTATAATATGAGTTGTTTACTGTTGACGTCAATTGCATTTCAATTGTAATGGGATAATTGTATCAGATTTCATTGGTAATAAGCGCTACATGCAAATGGAACAAGATTATTATAGTTATATTTAGATTTTGTATCTTACATAACGATGACAAAAGAAGAATATAGTTTCGTGACCGATTTCTAACTCCATTAGTATAACTGCGTTCCTGACAACTGTCAATTTCATATACATAATATAACACCTGTCATTTTAACTTCGTATCAATCGATAGATGTTTAGTAAATTTGATATTTATTAGCTACTAGCTTTCCGCCCGCGGCTTCGCCCGCGTGGAGTTCGGTTATATCGCGCTTTTTAGATTTCCCTCGGGAACATCAATTTTTTTCGGGATAAAAGGTAGCCTATGTTCTTTCCTAGGGTCTAAAGATTGTCTATACCAAATTTCATCAAAATCGGTTGAGAGGTTTAGGCGGGAAAGCGTAACAGACAGACAGACAGACAGACAGACAGACAGATAGACAGACAGACAGACAGAGTTACTTTCGCATTTATAATATTAGTATGGATTAGAGTTGTCACATTGACAGGTGTCAGGTACCTATTTTCTCGACGGCTGGACTGTAATTTAGCATATGAATTAAATATGTAATTACAAATCACATAAAAGAGGTAGAAAGGGGACATCTTTGCCATGAAGTGAGAGAGAATATTCGCCGATAAATATTAAGTCTGTTTGAGTCAATCCGCTGGCGCTGGTGTACTAAGCATCAACCTACCGGTAAGGCTCGGCCCATATCGATCGCCTACCAGATTAGGTACAAAATTAGCATGGTTCTTATCCTTACTAATATTATAAATGGGAAAGTGAGATTGTTTATTCCGCTTTCACGACGTAACTACTGAACCGATTGTTTTGAAATTTTGCAGACGTAAAGTTAGAAGTCCATATTAAATAATAGGGTACTTTTTATCCCGCAAAATAGTTATATTCCCGTGGGAAATCTAAAAAGCGCGATATAACCGAACTCCACGCGGGCGAAGTCGCGGGAAGCTAGTATATATTATACTTCAAAACTTAATCAAACTAACAAAGAAAGCCAAATGTTACAGCAACTTATTGCAAAACTAACAATTCACAATACAACACTGTATTCAAGGTTAGGAACAAATGTTAATGTGACCATGAATCGAATGGCTTTAACATCATAGGCATTTGTTAACGTAATACTAGGTAAAGTTTTGCCTTGCCGTGGTGGCTAATGTTTCCCTTATTTTCCACACAATATGGACTTACACAAAGAAAGTTCATATAACTTGAAAGGACATTAGGCATCTGTTCCACATCGACAATAGGGTTGTATCCAAGGTATGAAAATCAATAAAATAATTAGTCCGTCTTATAGATAATAAAAAAAATTAAGACCCGAATTTTTTATTTTGTCGAAACTACCAAAAACTGCTGAGATATGGCTTATTAAAGTTACGGAGTGGGGGCTAATTACGTCACGCCGTCGTATATTTTGTTGCACGGCGTGACGTCATGCTACATTTCAAATCATTATATCTTCCTAAGTATTTGCATGAAAGAAATAATAAAAAATACGTGTTCAATATTTTTTATAAACCTATCTGACGGACCTTAAATTGTTTTTTAGGATACAACCCAATTAACGAAAAGTGAGTGGCGAGTGTGAAAGAGGTATGCTCGGAGTTTCTCTGCACGATCGAATCAGAAATGGGGTGATCCGCAGAAGAACCATAGTCACCAACATAGCTTTTCGAGTTGCTAAGTGACAGTGGGTAGGGCAGTAAGATACCGGAAGACGCAGCGTAGGGAGGCCCCCAACAAAATGGACCGATGACCTAGTGAAGGTCGCGGGAAGCCCATGGATGCGTGAGGCGCAGGACCCGTCGTCGTGGATAGCCTTGGGGGAGGCCTTTGTCCAGCAGTGGACTTCTGTAGGCTGAAGAAGAAGAAGAGTGGCGAGTGTTCTTCTGCCCGCCAAGAAAGGGTTGCTATGCATGTCTTAGAGAGCTTTTTCTTTGACAACTCTTGTCGCTGTGACCTACTAGTGAACTAAGACTTCTCGTCAGCAGTACCTATGTACAGTCCTCTTCATTCTATATTTCTTGTGCGTCAATATCGTCGTTAGCTTGTGGCTTCCTAGTCAGCGGTGGGCCAAGTATAGGTACTTGAAAAGCACAGAAGCTAAAGAATACTACTGTTTCTCGAATTTTAGGCCAAAACAAAAGGTGTTTAGAAATGGAGGATTTTGTCAATGAGAGAGAGCAGAACCTGATATGACGGTATTAATAATTTGACGGGTAAGAATGGGAAACTCGAAAGTTTTATCCTAACGAATAAAAAATTATTATGAAGTTACTAGCTTTCCGCCCGCGGCTTCACCCGCGTGGAATTCGGTTACATCGCGTTTTTTAGATTTCCCTCGGGAATAACACTAATTAAATGACGATTGATCAGTTTTCGACCGGAGATGAAAAATGATTAAATTACTAAAATGGCTATTAAAAAATAAGGGTGATCGTAGAAGTGTGAAAATTTAGGATTGTATGTATTTTTGTATATATGTTGTATCATAAAAAAAATATATAAAAATTAATAAAAAAAAATATTTAGGGGTGGACTACCCCTAACATTTAGGGGGATGAAAAATAGATGTTGGCCGATTCTCAGACCTCGCCACCCAATACGCTCACAAAATTTCATGAGAATCGGTCAAGCCGTTACGGAGGAGTATGGGAACGAAAACTGTGACTCGAGAATTTTATATATATAGAAGATAATACTGTTACCTACATCTGGTGCAATAAATTCATATACTAGCTTCAGACATGTAATAATTTACATATCTGAAGTTAGTCTTGGAGTTCACGTCAATCAAAGTTTTATTTCCACGACAAGTATATTTCAAACTTAGATAGAACCCTTCAACAATGCATATTATTCAAAACATTGAAGGACCCCCAGAATGTAGAAAAAATATACGTAAGCACTTTTATTTACGCACGTTTGTCATAAGCCCAGACTTAGGGCCGCTTTTCTTTGACTTACATAGGTAGTTCATTTTTACACAACAGAGCGTTACACAGATGCGGGTCTGGGTCACAAGAGTTATAAAAATAGTATACAATACGTGTGCCTTATGAAGTCTATTACAGTACGGCGCGCGGCGTTACGCAATGTAATCTATGTATTTTATTTTATTCGGGGAAACTTCGATGTAATATAAACAGTGTTCTTCTAAAAAATATTCATTTGAAGGTCGTTTACAAATAAGTAATAATAGACCATTTAAATCGCATGTATTGTAATGTACAATTCCCTCAGTAATTTTGTTTTTCATCACTGTCAAGAATCACTTATCCAGTTGATTATATCAGTTTAATTGATTTGGAAGTTAATGATTAAGTTCTAAACATAGTCCTAAACCAGTGGTAAAATTTATTTACGGATGGTAAACAAAGAAGAGTCCTTCACGCTCTCAAAGACATTAATACTAGTCTATCTCGTTATTCCCGTTTGCTGCAGATAGCCACATTTAGAATGGCACTCATTACGTAGTGTAGTTTTTATAATATAAATTACAGAATTTATATAATACAAACTCTACTAAAAAAGAAACATCAATATTAATAGATTGGCAGCAAGAACATGTAATAAATATACAAAATAAGGGTAAAAAAATTTAGGTAACCTATTGTCCAAATGGGTGTTGATAGCTGCGCCATAGTTTTAACTATTGTAGCTATCTTCGTTTCAAATTGTTCCAAACTATCTTTTTAATCATAATTGTTTACGTATTTATTTTGAGTTTATTAAAGTTTTGTGGTTCTAATGATCCTTATTTTAAGAGTACTTATGTATCTTTGTATAGTTTTGTAATTTTTGTTTATGCGAATTGTTTTCACCTTGGTGTATTGTATTATTTCTGTACTTTACTTTTCACACCCTATCTGTGACATTACTGAAGGTATTTATTGCAGGTATGCCAGTATAGATTTCTTGTAAAATTAGTATCACTTCTGCACCTTTTTTTCTGTTCTGTATTTTGATGATGATGTTCCCGACCGATTTCGGCCACGGCGAACACTTCGACTCCTAGCCGATGATTTGGCGCTCATGCGCCCGAAGATGGCTTATGTAGCCTATCTTGGCGGCGAAACTTCGTGCACACTGAGGGCACGTTAGCACGCCGTCGACGTAGTTGTATGTGATGGCAGCAGGTGGGCGGGTCTTTAATTGGTCGCGTTTGGCATCGAGGTCAGCTTTGCGCTGCTCCTCAAATTCGCGTACTTGTCCGTACACCATTCTGCGCCATTCTGACCGTTTTGCTGCCAAACGCTCCCATTCAGAGGGTTCTATATTGCAGGACTTCGGTATTTCGCACTCTGTCAGACCATTTGATCTTCATAATGGATCGGAGACATTTAAGGTGAAAACGATCTAGAGTACGTATGTGGTGGCGGTACACACACCATGTCTCAGCGGAATATAGAAGGTAAGGTGGGAGGTAAGGTATAGGTGGTTAGGTAGGTAGGTAGGTAGGTGGGTAGCTCATAACTTTCTGGTGCTCATAATTTTCATTATATCTTTTTCAAATTTTAAACATAGATTCTTTACTTAAAAATAGTGGATACGTGTTTCGGGTTTCGCATACCTAAACCAAAAATAATGTTGTGTACAACATTATTTTTTATTTAAGTTATGAGCTTGCTATCCTACTTGGTTGTCCCAACAAAAATATGGTCAAAGGTCCGTACGGGCGGGCTAGCGCGGGCGTTGACCTCTGGCGTCAGCTGGAATGTATCGTAACCGCTCGGTAACCACTCTGCGTTCTCACTCTAAATGGATTTGGGAAAAATATAACATGGTGTAAAACTGATTGAAATCGATTCAGTTGCTTATTCTGAACCAACTATATTCAGGTTTCGCACAAACAAAAAATAATGTTGTATTTAAACAGACAATAAAATAGAGACCAGAAAAAAGGTACAGAAGTGATACTAAATTTACAAGAAATCTATTCTGGCATACGTACATAAATGGTAAAATAAATTTAAAAAAACAATTTTTGTAGTACAAGATCAACGAACGATTTTAATTTGTACAATGTACGGTACGTCATCAATTCATCATACAGTCCACAGATGGTTACCTTTTAACGCCATAACTATTTTTTTCGCAAATATTTTCAATGTGCAGAAACGTCTCGTCTACAGATTTATCATATGTAAGGATATAGAAGAAAATAGGTTTTAATATATGTACATATTGTACATCTCTCTGCTTATATTATTAGTAGGGTTGTAACGGAGCTTCGCCTCCGTATCCGTTACTGTGGAAGTTCCGCAAGAAATCGTATCTTCGCTTCCGCCTCCGACTACGCACAATTTTTGCGGAGTTATAACGGAGGTTTATTTGCGTATTTATAAAATAAATAACGCCCAAGCTGCGACGTTCGACCAGCTTCCGGCCGCGTTTGAGCGCGAAATGGTCAAGAATCAACTAGTGCGAGACAGGAATGCGGCAAATACAATTTGTTTCTCCTTAATTTTCATTACTAGAAGGTAATATTTTTTTACTAAGTGTACTGCTAGTAATGTACGTATTTAAAATAAAAATGTTTTAATTAACCATAAATTTCCTTTTTTTATAATATCTACTTTCACCTCCGCCTCCGTTAAACTCCGCATCCGCCGAGGTGAGAGTCGTCGCCTCCGCATCCGCCTCCGCCTCCGCTAACAAGGACTCCGTTACAGCCCTAATTATTAGCATGTCGATGATAATTTGCTCCTCTCGACCCATTGCGTGATATTTGCTAATTAATCCTAACATTCTACCATGATTTATGTCTTGTTTGTATTTATTAAGTGGCAATATTTTTACATACAAATGGCAAATTACTCTGAGGTGTCTGATCAGAGCGATGTTTTTTTTTTTTCTAATTTGTCAATTCCATAAGACAGGTTTCTATGCAGATGGCAAGTTGTTGATGCACCTTGAGAAAATTGACGGTCACTCATTGGCTGAGCGTCTGTACAATATGTAAAGAAAACCCTGTCCGATCCGTGAAGGTATTGTTAGGTATCGATAACTGATTCTACTAATGCCTACAAAGCCGGGCTAAACTTTAAAAAAAATCCCCCTAAAAAAATAAATATTATTTCGCAAAAAGAGGTAACTTAAAACATGTGCGGGTAGGCCATCCAGCCCAGGCGAAGAGGGGCAGTGCACGCGGCACGCGGTCGCATTGCTATTCGCTCAGAATTATAACGTCAAAAATAATGTTATCACTTTTTAAAAATTACCAAATTTTAGGGAAGTTGGAATTAATTCGCGGGAAAAAAAGATGATTTCAAAATTCACTAGTACCTATTGTTACCATGATGATTATGTAAAATTTCATATGTTATTTGGTTCTGTGTTTACCTAACCTTTACTATCCTTACGGGTCGGACAGGGTTTTCTTAACATATTCTATATTTACAATGTAAAGATAAACATAAATTTTCTGAAAGTTAACATAAGAAAAATAAGTGCGCGTCGGACTCGCACAAGAGGGGTTCTGTACGACCATACTATATTAAACACGACAAATTTGGAAAAAAATATACAGAGCCACATGAAACATCGGCCCGCCATGAATCATAGTGTAGTTGCCCACCAGACACAACACCCGTCTGGTCGGAGGATGCTCCTATTTTATAGAGAGTGAGTGAACTTTAAACCCTGTCCCTCATAATGTCACAATAAATAATAATACATATAGGGGTATTTTTATTTATAAGTAGTTGTAGCTGCAAAAGAAATACACGCTGAGAAAATTTCAACTAATTCTTAAAATTTTATTTCTATGAATACATTTCTCATTACTGTCATCGTATACAACTGTAGATGTATTACAAAACTGTTTGTGTACATATATGATGTTTGTAAAATTACTAGCGTGTGGTGGGCGACAAATGTAGAAAACAAAAACCCGTCCTAGTCCGTTTGGTCATGGAGGGTCTCCAGATCAATCTCCTTCTGTCGCAGCATCATTGGTCGTGTTATTTGGTTTAACATTGCATCACTTCGCTCAACTGCCGTCATTCTTTCTATTCACTCCTTTTTTTGAGTGAATAGGGGAGTGAAAATGATAACTCGAGTTGGTCTCCAAAACCTAGAGCACAGGCGTAGAGTAGCCAACCTTTCGGTGTTCTATAGGATGCATTTCGGGGAGTGTGCGAGGGAATTGCATGATTTAATTCCCCCATCTCCGTTCCACCAGCGGACGACCCGTCGTACGGCTGGTTTCCACCCTTACGTTGTTAACACCACTACGATCCGGACGAAGCGTTTCGCCTCCACCTTTATACCGCGTACATCGAGGGACTGGAACAATTTGCCAGCGGCGGTGTTTCCGTCGGACTACAATTTGAGTGTCTTCAAGGCTAGAGTGAATAGGCTCTTAATGAACTAGTGCGCTTTACCATCAACGATTGCGTCACTGCTTAACATCAGGCAGGATTGCGGTCAAGCGCTGGTTTATAATATGTAAAAAAAAAAAATAGGGCCTTAATAAATTGCATCACTGCTTACCATCAGGCGGGATTGCGGTCACTAATGCTTGACCGCCGTTTATGGTTAAAAAAACGTTGGATTTGACAGAAATGCATTATCTGTGAAAAAACGGTTCATGAGATAAAACCTGGTTTTAATAATCGGGCCTTATTTTTACCCTTTGAGTATGAAACCCTGGAAAGGTGTAACAGAAGCTAGCTAGAGCAATGTAGGGCATATATCAGGAACACGGCCCCGAACGGCTTGACCTAGATCTGGGTATAAAAGATGTAGTACCTAGATATGTCTGGCCTGTGTATCTTTGCTATACCGTACTCTCACATCACAGGGCAAACACAGACTTTTGTAGTACAAAAACAGCAGTGCCATTCAAAATCATCTTACCGTTAAGATTGTGGCGAAGAGAACGAGGATTTAACACAAATGTAGTTTAATATGTTTTTCTACGACAATTTAGTAATTTGCTTAATACATAACCATAAGCCATATCTAAATAGTACTCATTCCTGCTAGTCGTGTTACAATGACATTTTCCACACGGGTAAACCGTACTACAATGAAACTTTTTAATTTTTTTATGGCTATGGCTACAAAAAATCAACATATGATTAAGCCAAAAAACGCGCGTATTTGCGGCACGACTAAACATCGCATGTTATTAGGCTGTATAGAATTGCCTTTGCATTTCATTTGTAGGATTATAACAACAAAACAAGTAACAACATTGCGCGCGCCATTGTTAACTTTTTATCTGCATTTATAAATAAAACTTGCTTTCCGCCCGCGGCTTCGCCCGCGTGGAGTTCGGTTATATCGCGCTTTTTAGATTTCCCACGGGAACATCAAATTTTTCCGGGATAAAAGGTAGCCTATGTTCTTTCTCAGGGTCTAAAAATTCTCTGTGCCAAATTTCATCAAAATCGGTAGAGAGGTTTAAGCGGGAAAGCGTAACAGACAGACAGATAGACAGAGAGACAGACAGATAGAGTTACTTTCGCATTTATAATATTAGTATGGATTGTTTTGAAAATGAGTGATATCAGTGATAATAGCGAAATAGACAATATCTTGACGCCTCATGAAATGAGAGAAATAGCTATGGGGACCATAAAGGAATTGCTACCACATAAATCAAGGAAAAAATATGAATTGTTACCAATTATTTCAAGGTCGCAGAAAAAGTTTTGTATGCCACTGCCACAAACAGCTATTGTAATACTCGTGCTGATCTATTTGATCTATTGTGCCACTCAGCTCACTCGCCTCGTGGCACAAACTATCGCTCATATTACAATAGCTATCATTGCTTGACAGTCGCATAAATAACTGTTGTGTTACTAGCAAGACTGCATCATCATCATCATCATCATTTCAGCCGAAAGACTTCTACTGCTGGGCATAGGCCTCCCCCAAGGTTCTCTACGATGACGGGTTTGCGCCTCCCGCATCCAGCGGTTTCCCGCGACCTTCACCAGGTCGTCGGTCCACCTTGTCGGGGGCCTACCCACGCTACGTCTTCCGGTGACTGCAAGACTGCATACATTACGATGTTTACAGCATCAAAATTTCACGAAAAACTTAAGTATTAGAATCAGTATAGTCAATATATTAGAATGTTTTTCACATTAACGCAGTAGGAAGACTATCTGTCCTTGTCATTTTCAGTCGATTAAATGAAACGACAAAGAATACATTATTATGTAAAGACCTTTATGATTAATGTGATTTTGTAAACGCTTCAGCTATCATAATAAATAATGTTATTAACCGTGAAAGTTTGTTTGAATGTGTTTGTTACTCCTTCACGCAAAAACTACTGAACGGATTTGGAAGAAATTTGGCACATTTTGGATGTTTAATATTCACAAAGAACATATAGGATATTTTGACAGCCTCCGTGGCGTAGGGGTAGCGAACGCGGCCGTTGCGCAAAGAGGCGCGGGTTCGATCCCCGCACAGTGCAAATATTTGTATGCATGAATATGAATATTTGCACTGGTCTGGTCGTGTCTCGGAAAGCACGGTTAGCCGTTGGTCACGGTTGCCATACGAACATCTCGTGGCAGTCGTTACGGGTTGTTGGAGCCCTCAAAAGTCTAACAATTGGTCTAACTGCAATGCTTAGATATCGCCATTGGGTTGTGGAGCTCAGACGGCAGTCGCTTCACGGAAAATATCGAAGTTTAGCCAAAATCAGCAGTTAGGTAAAGCGGACCCCAGACTCCAAAGCTGAAAAAGCTGCGGATGCGACTGGGATTAACGCTGAGATGATGATGATGATGGAACATATAGGATATTTTAATCCGGAAATTATCACGGGATCGAAACTTATACGGGTGCAACCGCGTGGCGTAGGTAGTTGAAGAATCTCATTGTATATTTATTATTAAAAGATGTTACCTTTTCTCTTCTAAACCTCTCAATAGACTTCGATATAATTTGTCAAGGAGATAGAGCATCCTGGGATAGCGAATAATTTGCGTCACCCACGCGTACTATTTTGCGGGCACAGTAAATAATGGAAAGAGTAATAAAAAATCAAGAAGTTTAAAAATAAAGCCTTCTCAGGTTACCACCGCCATACCACGATACAGCAAAATATTTACAAACAACTGCAAAGCGTAAACAAGGAACCGGTATAGCTCTCGATATTCAAGAAAACGAAAACGAGATCGTAGTACCGTAGGTACCTCGCCTAACTTACCTAAACACAACTCGAGGAGTGGCCTTCAATTATTCACGGTTTTTGCAGAGTGGATTCCATTTATTGTGCGTTTTTAGAAGAATAAGGAAATTGAAAAGTGTTTCGGAGCAGTATAAGCTTCTAGTACGGTATAGTGAGGAAGTGAAAATGTTAAGTAATTTGGAAAACATTCCTTTTTGTAACCGCAATTCACCTTTTTGAACGCTTATCCATCCATAGTCCATACTAATATTATAAATGCGAAAGTAACTCTGTCTGTCTGTTACGCTTTCCCGCTTAAACCTCTCAACCGATTTAGATGAAATTTGGCACAGACAATCTTTAGACCCTGAGAAAGGACATAGGCTACCTTTTATTGAAAATAAAAAAAATTCATTCTCGAGGGCGCGATATAACCGAATTCCACGCGAGCGAAGCCGCGGGCGGAAAGCTAGTTATTATTATAAATGGGAAAGTAAATTTGTTACCTTTGCAAGCCTTATCCATTAAACCGATCATTACAGATAATTTTATATGTACGTCTGTTACAATTGCTTTTGGACGCTAGATGGCGCCACGTGTCTTTCGGATCATAATGAAGACTACTTTCTAAGCAGTTTTCTAACAAAAAGTACCTACCCACTAACTTGAATTTATGATAGCATTTTAATCATTATAGGTTTTAGATGAAATTTAGCACGCACTTAATTATAACGTCGATTAACTCATGCAATACTTTTTATCCCGGAAAGTAATACGTTTCCGTGGAAAAATCTCCGATCAACACGCGAATGAAGCCACGGGCAAAAGAAGAAAGTCATTTATAAATTGGCTTGTTTTTTATTATTAGAAGCTTCGAGATTTTTTGGTAGCCTTGTCCATTCTACAATATCAGTATGGTATGGGAAAATCTTTATTCTATTTTAAGTAGTCAACGCACGATTCTTGACGGAGCTACGAAGACGTCTTGTAGGAAGGTGAAGTACTGATCAACATATAAAATGTTGTTACATATTAATTGCTGGGTTCTATTTAATTAAGGTCATCTGTGTTATGTTAATTTAAAGTAACGTTGGTACAAGGAAAAACCTACTCACTTGTATAATTATATTATTTGTAGCTAAAAATAATATAATTATTATTTGTAGCGGCCTTATAGATAGGATGGAATTCAAATTAACCTGTTGATAGAAACCGATAAGTATTCTATACTAATATTAGAGTAAATATTATAAATGTTTGTATGTATGTATGTTGTTTCAAGCAAAAACTACTAAACGGCTTTAGACGAAATTTGCCGCTTTGATGGTTTATAATCAGGATTCCTGGACATATTATAACACCGCCGATCGATCGTCGTGGGAACAAAGCTAAGTTAAGAAACTAGTAAGATGATAAAGAAAATTAGGTGTTCAACCAGTTGTGTTAGTGTGTTACGGAGAAATGAGGAGAATGTCGTGAGGAGAGTTTTAATTATGAATGTTGATGGCTATAAGAGTAGGGGAAGACCAAAGAAACGATGGATGGAATGTGTGAAGGATGATATGGCTAAGAAGGGGGTGACTGCCGAGATGGCTTCTGATAGGGATGTATGGAAGAAAAACACATGTTGCGCCGACCCCAAATAAATTGGGATAAGGGCAGGAGAATGATGATGAGGTGTTCAACCAAGTCACTTTGCTAATTAAGAGCAGAAACATACCTATTAACACCATAGATGTAAAACACAACAGGAAATATCTAATCATTTCAAGGTGATAGTTAAACCATGAACAGGCATCACAATCAAGAGATGTTTAGCAAATCCATACATAAAGCTGAAGAGTTTGTTTGTTTGTTTGTTTGTTTGAACGCGCTAATCTCAGGACCTACTGGTCCGATTTGAAAAATTCTTTGTGCGTTGAATAGCCCTTTAATCGAGTAAGACTATATAATATCACGCTGCGACCAATAGGAGCGGGGCATATTAAAAAAAGAAAAAACGCGCGTGAAACCGCGTGGTTAACTATAAACTTAATTCGCACATAATTTCAGAATCAAATTCTGGGTAGCAATTTAATTACCGGATTGTAAAAGAACGGTGGAACATAAACAAATGTACATATACTTATAGGGAGAAAGGATGATACCTGCAACAGTTAAAACTGTGTCGCAACTTTTAATGCCCGTCTTAACATTATGAAAACATACACAATTTCAAACACATGTAGCAATGAATTAGCAATATGCTTGCTCTGGGTTGCGCAATAACAAGTGCAGCGTATCCAGAATTCGATTTTTTTACAATAGCAAGAACTTCTGCACTAACTGGTTAAGAAGGGGGGTGATTACGGAGATGACGTCAAATAGAGGGGTATGGAAGAATAAGACATATTGCGCCAACTACGAATAAACTGGTATAGGTAGGGGCAGGAGAATGTATAAGCAAGAACAATGCCACTATTGAGAACATTTTAAAAACAACCAAACCGGTCCAGCCTTTCTCAACTCTGCTTACCAACGAAAAAAATTTCATTATAATTCAGAAAATATCATATACAAAACTAGCAGCCGCCTGCGACTTCGTTAGGATGGATCGCAGCGTGATGTTATATAGCCTAAAGCCTTCCTGGATTAATGGGCTATCCAACACAAAAATAATTTTTAAATCGGACCTCGGAATCGGAATCGGAATCGGATCGGTTCCTGAGATTAGTGCCTTCAAATAAATAAATAAACTCTTCAGCTTTATATATTAGTATAGATATGTAGTTATAACTATGGAGGATATACTATTGTCTGAAGTAGCCTTGTGAAACATCTAGATATTTACAAAACAACAATGATGAGTTATTGTTTTAAATAACTTTAAAACATTGGACCGCACACCGCAACATGGAAGGTTAAAATGGACATAAAAGTGACACATAAGCACCTTTTCTAGAAACCAAACTGTGATGTTGATGACAAATGTACCTACTGGTAAAGAGACAAATATTTAAACGTTTACCGTAAAATGTTTACGTAGAATTTTGGCCTAGTTTTCACATATTGGAGGAGGCTCTACTGCTACATCGGCTACCTTTTATCCCGGAAAAATTTGATGTTCCCGAGGGAAATCTAAAAAGCGCCATATAACCGAACTCCACGCGGGCGAAGCCGCGGGCGGAAAGCTACTTAACAATAATTTCACTGACAATGGCGCCGATTCTGTTGTTCACAAACTAAACTAATTTTAAGTTAACTGCATCTTTTTATTTCCATTTCGTTAAGAAAAGGACAGAAGATGAAATGTCAGTTTAGACCTGTCAAATTAGTGCGCTCCTGACGTAAACTGACGCAGTTTTAGTCGCCATGTTTATAATCGCGTCTAAACTGTCTATGGAGTAAATTAATTTGACAGGATTAAACTGACATTTTATCTTCTGTCCTTTTTTTTTTTTTTAATAATCATAAACTAGTGCTTGACTGCAATCCCGCCTGATGGTAAGCAGTGATGCAATCGTTGAGTGTAAAGCGCATTAGTTTATTAAGCCTATTCACTTAAAAAACTTCGGAATAGGAAGGATGACGGCAGTTGAACGAGGTGATGCAATGTTAAACCCAAGACCAACACGACCAAACGATGCTGCGCTAGAGGGAGATTGATCTGGAGACTCTCCACGACCAAATTCCCGAGACAACAACATTTGGCGCATCGTACCCGCCACACATCGCAACACAACTGCTCAGACCCGTCCTCTGTACGGCTTCACCAGACATCATGCCGGAACACGACGAATCGCTTGGCGGCAAGACTTTGTCTGGTGGGTGGTAACTTCCGCCGGCAGCCGATGTTATGGCCTACCACCGAGAACCTTCCTCCCCCTTCCTGTCCTTTTCTTAACGAAATGGAAAGAAAAAGATGCACGTATCTTAAAATTAGTCTAGTGTGTGAACAACAGAATCGGCGCCATTATACACCAGTGTCAGTAAAATTATTAAAGCGCGCTAGTATATTTAGAGCCTATGCACTCTAGCCTAGAAAACCATTGATAAAATATTAAACAGATACGATATATTCTAACAAACTGACCAAAAAAAAAAATGTGCCGAACACAGCAGCAGCACACATGCATATTTTTATTCGGCATACATTGGTACAGTGTGAGTGAGATGGGACGCAGTCTAAAGCATAGAGAAGAAAAAGATGGCTAGTGTTTGTCGTTTGCGCTCTTAGTGTTTGTCGTTTGTTTTTACGAGTGTATCGAGAGTGACTAAAGCGAGATACAGGACTTACCTCCTTTTTTAGTGCACTAGTGACATATCTACCTTAGTTTAATATTTTATCAATGTAGAAAACACTTAAATTGTAGTCAGACGGAAACACTGCCGCTGGCAAATTGTTCCAGACCCTCGATGTACGCGGTATAAAAGACGAGGCGAAACGCTTCCTACGGATCGTAGTGGTGTTAACAACGTAAGGTTGGGTACTCGCCGTACGTCGGGACGTCTGATGATGGAACCGAATAAGTACCAACTTATTCAGCAATGATGATGATGAATGATGAATCCGGCTAGACTGGAAGCCGGCCCCAACTTAGTCGGGAAAAAAGCTAGGCAGATGAATATGACTTTCATGAATTTCATTATCATCGTCATCAAGATCAGCCTACAGTAGTCCACTGCTGGACATAGGCTTCTCCTATTGCACGCCATTCAATTCCATTTTCGGCAAATCTCATCCAGCCGCTACCACCCAACTGGCAGGGTTATTGCTTAACACACTATCAGTAGCAATGGGTTGTATTTTTACAGTTTAACAACATTCATTGCGTTATTTACATTGTTGTGCAGACACATTTTCTAACACATGGAGCAATGTATTAGCAACATGCTTCAAATTGACTCCAACTGATAAGAACGTAACACACTATTACATAATTAGGATGCTGGAAAGATCGATTCAGCTTGCTTATTCAATGAGCCTTGTCGACAACGTCGGTTCTCTTACGTATCACCTCGTTGCGGATTCGATCCCTCAGACTACTAGTATAGCCCGTTCTATAACACGGAGAACGACCTTGAATTTATGGCCAGAAGTACGTTTAAGTCGTAAGTCAAAATAATTATATGCTTAAAAATTATGTTTTTTTTTATATAATTATAAACTACTGCTTGACCGCAATGCCGGCTGATGGTAATCAGTGATGAAATCGTTGACGGTAAAGCGCGCTAGTTTATTAAGAGCACATCTATACTTAATATATAAAGCTGAAGAGTTTGTTTGTTTGTGCGCGCTAATCTCAGGAACTACTGGTCCGATTTGAAAAATTATTTTTGCGTTGGATAGCCTATTAATCCAGGAAGGCTTTAGGCTATATAACATCCCGCTATGACCAATACGAGAAAAGCAGTAACAAAAAATGTTGCGAAAACGGGAGCGAACACGGACGTACATATTCCTCCCATTATTTTAACAGGCGCTTATTTTATATCAACTGAGCTCTTTCGGTTAGAAGCTTACGCGGGTGAAACCGTGGGGCACAGCTAGTTCTATATATAGAGGAAGGAAGACGACAGTTGAGCGAGACCAACGAAGCTGTGCCAGAGAGAGAGATTGATCTGGAGACCCTCCACGACCAAACTCCCGACACAACAACATTTGGCGCATCGTACCCGCCACACATCGCAACGCAACTGCTCAGACCCTTCCTCCGAAGGGCTTCACCAGACATCATGGCCGGAACACGACGAATCGCTTGGCGGCAAGACTTTGTCTGGTGGGTGGTAACTTCTGCCGGCAGCTGATGTTATTGCCTACCACCTATTTATAATTTCTACACATAATTATACTGTCGCTTCGATGGTGTATGTGCTTGCTGGGATTGGCTACTGTCCTGCGAATTTTAGGGGCGCGGTGTCTATTTGTGGATAGTCCGAGAGAAAACTCGCAAACAAAATATTTATTTCCATAATTCCTCAAATTAGAAAGTAACCTACTGCAATTCTCGCAATTTTAGGAACATTCTGATCTCATGCTGCCAAAAATACTTTTGTAATTTTCCTATATTTTCACGTTCAGTGTTGTTGAGAGGAGATTGATTACGACTGGGTTTTGAACGTTCTTAATTCCGGGAAAACGTAAAGGTAAAATGAGACGCCCTTAGGGTAGGTGGAGCGAAGATCTTCGCAGGATGGCTGGTAGTAACTGGATGAGAGCTGCGGAGGATCGAGTTGAATGGCGTGAAATTGGAGAGGACTATGTCCAGCAGTGAACTACTACAGACTGCTGCTGATGATGATGAATTACGGGACTTGGTCTTCTGGTACTGGTAGTAAAGCTAGCTTACTAATTGTTCTCTTGCATACATAAACATAGTTACTTATATATTTTATCAGAAGGTTACAAAATCATCAGGTGTTGTGATGATTTCTTGACCTTCAGAGAGCAGGTTTTCCTTTCCATATAAAAACTAAACGTATAGGACCAAATCCAGTTATAAGCCAAATCCGTTTTCAAGACACGAGTTATAACCAAAGAGTTGTAAACAACTTATAAATAGTCACATAAATAGGCTTTACATCTCGGGGTCACTGACCGCAGGTGGAATCAAAACCGACGGCAAAACGTGATTAGTACGATTGATAAGCCTATCTGAATGGTCTGCGCTATGAATAAATAGAACCTCCATCATGATTTTGTAGTTACTATCTCCACTGAAATGCAAAGGCAATTAAAGGACAGATCAATGAAAATGAAAAGAATCACAGTTAATAAGGCGAAAGTTGGTGAGTTAGTGTGTGTATATGGGTAGTGTGTAGTGTCTATATTTATGTGGGTGTGTCTGTGTCTTCCCGCTCAAACGACGAGCTAGTAACATTATTCCCATCGCAGGCACAACCTGTATGAGGCTGGTACAGGAGCGTGTTGATTGGCACACGAAACGGGAGGCCTATGGGCATAGGCCTCCCGTTTCCTTCGCCAAGGAAGTGAACCCGCGACACGCAGCGCAGCAGGCAGTTGCTTAACTACAACGCGAATCGTGTCGTATTCATTAAATCAGTAATATCACCATTTAAAGTAAACATAACCATCAAAATAAATTAACAAAACCGCAAGACACAGTGTGTGGTGAAACTTTTATGGTAACTTTCGTTTATTATGCCTACATTATTTATACATTATTAATTACGTTTATTTACACACCAAACACAGTTGGTCAGCAGGAACGTACTGAATTTCCTCATTCCTTAAAAGTGACATTACTTAAAGAAAACCTTCGTTAAGATTCGATAATTGATAAAGTAAATTTAAAAACCTCGAAAATTCACACACTTAATTCAATGACCAATTGAGTATATGTACAGCTGACGACAGCAGGTCAAGCTACACGAAACTGTCAAATATTCTTAATCAACTTTGAGCCTTAATGCTTCTAAAATAAAGTTGAAAATCTAATAAAGAAATCAGACAGATTGTAGAAGCTTGATGTGCTGTCGTCTGTACAATCCGCGTTTTAATGACACACACCATCACCATGGATGATTAAAAACCCTTAAAAGATGGAAACAAAATTAAAATGAATTTCTTGTTTACTAGTATGACGACCACACTTCCGTACATGAGAGACCATTGATTAGAAAACCGGTACGAGACGAATTCGCGAACGTTCCGTTTCATGGAAGCCCCATTTGAATATTTATTTTAATTATTTATTTTTAAAGTGAATATACAAGTAAATATTATTTAGAATTAAACGAACTTACCTTGTGAAGTTCGATTCTAATTATACGAAGATCACGAACCGAAGATGATTACCAATTTACATGCAGCAGTACGTAGTATGGTGCCGTCCTTGTCACACTTTAAAGACTTTTCATAAAGAAAAGAAAAAAAAAATATTCAAGTACCCGCTCATCGACCCCACTCCGGTCTCACTGTCCTATGTTCATTACGTTTTAGGGCTAGTCTAACCAAATAAGAAAAATATTGGGCTTTAGGGCCGGGAGGGTTGTGGTAATCATCTTCGGTTCGTGATCTTCGTATAATTAGAATCGAACTTCACAAGGTAAGTTCGTTTAATTCTAAATTATACTTCATATCACTCCCGAAGATGATTACCAATTTACATGCAGATGTTTAGAGTGTAATATAAAATTTATACAGATTTTTCTTTTTTGTTTCGAAATGGTAATGATTAAACAAATTTATAAACAATTGATTTGCAATATTTAGTAGCAAACTGCAGTTTTTCTGTTAACAGTAAATAAGGATAAAAATTCATACAATTAAGTAAACAATGAATTTGGGAGGCGATTTCCTATCGATTCAATAGTTTCTCTATTATAATAAGTTTGAAAAGTATTAGAGATATTAGTCCAGCCCACAGCCCTTCGAACCGCCTGCAGACTGAACTGATGTACGCCGCGTGCCTTGTGCTATGTGCACCAACATTGACACGTCCACAGCGCTTCTTTGGAGAGTATCCTTTACCCTGTGGGATAAAGTTTGAAGGCCAATTTTCCTGTGAAGCTTACGAAAACTTATGAATAAATTATTTGTCTCAGTGTTTCTAATAGATCTTGTTTTATCTAAGTATGCTTTCGATGGGCTGGACATATATTACGGTTCTCTTTAAAAAAGGCAGTCTGATCAGGGGTTGGTAAGCGCAGGGTCTTGACGATATAATTAAGTCAGTATTTTTTTTAAGACAATTGAATCATTACTTTCAGTAATATTATTATTTTTGATTAAGCTAAGAGTTGAAATTCTCTGAGTTGACACAATGGCAATCAAAGCGACAGTTTTATATGACAAAGCATTAAGGCTCACATTATCATAAGGATAATAATCACTTAAATAATTTAAAACCACGGAGCTATCCCATGTTGTATCATATTTAGGAGTAGGAGGATTTAGTCTAAAAGAACCTTTCAATAATCTATTCACATAATCAGTTTTCATTATTGAATTACCCCGAACCAACGTTAAAGTGGATCTCGTGGTATTTAAAGTACTTTAGCTAGCCCCAGCATTATGCCTATCTGACAAAAATGTTCTATTGCCAGACATACCGTCAATCCAGAAACTGCAATGTTTTTTGTTGATCAAGCTCCAACCAAAATTTTAATGAGGAATTATACAGAGATAGTGTATTTTGGGCTAGCGAAGCCATGAGTAAATCTAGTGACGATACTGGTACGCCACGTTCAATCAACGACTGCCGGATAATATAGCTGCCACCAGGGTAAGGCTTATACAGTGAGTGTGCTTCTCTGAAAGGAGAATGCATTAGCTTAGTATTCGGCTCAAAAAATATTTCTTGTGACACAAGTAGTTTTCGATATAGCGGAATCCACGGCTGTGAGGGCCAGTAGGAAAACACAATAATGCCTTCGGCTTTATCATTTACGAATTTGTGAGGAACTTTTGTAATAAGGCAAAATGGTGAAAATGCGTAAAATTATATTATGTTTGTCCATTTAAACGTAAATGCATAAACTTCTTCTGACTGCGGATCAATCTTCCACGAAGCATACCTGTCACACTTATGATTCTGTATGCTTGCGAAGAGATCAAAATGGGGGGTGCTAAACTTAGCTCAAATTTCAGAAAACGCGTAGTCAGCTAGTTGCCACTCGGTATCGATGGACTATTAGTGTGAAGCGCGATCTGCATCAACATTATCGCTAGATCGAATATATCGCAAATATGAAAATTCTACACTTTTCAAAACACTTCCATATGTCGTGAAGATCGTTTAAGCGAGTGTGTTGTATTCCTCCCAATTTATTAATGTAAGCAATGGATGTTGTATTATCTATTTTGAGAAGGAAATTGCAATTACTTAAATGAGAGCCAAACATTTTTATCGCATAAAAGGCAGCTTTTAGTTCTAAGAAGTTAATATGATTTTTAATCTCTCTTGCACTCCAATTACCAGCAGGTATTTCGCTGTTACATGGTACTCGCCAATCTGTACGAGATGCATCGCAAAATATTTCTAGTAAATAATCATTACTTTGAATAGATGAATAGCTTGTTTCAATATTGTCACTCCACCATTTAAAATCTGGCTGTAAACAGCTAGGCAAAACCATACGCTTATTATAATTATTAGAATAGTTTAAAGCTAAGAATTTGTCGCGTTCTTTTTTGCCTAGTATACACCCATCCGTACTGTACGGCTGGGCATGCTGATGTCAAAAGTCCTAGAAATTCCACAATTTGTCTTATTCTGCACATTTTCGTTTGTGAAAAAGACTTGACTGCGTTATTAATGCGAATTTTCGTGTCAACTGGTCCTTTTTTTAATTATTTATTAGGAGTCCAAATGATTCTAATATTTCTCTTGTAGCAGTAACATTCCAACGCACTCACTGTTAGAGCCAATACATAAAAAATCGTATAGGTAATTAACCGACATTTAGCCGTCCGAACGTAGAGATTGTAATTCAGGTTTTAGTAGCTTTGTGAAAACAAGTGGAGCAGTGCAAAGCTCAAATGGCAGAACATTAAACTCATAAAGTTGTGAATTCCAATAAAAGCGTAGCTTTTTACGTTCTTGGTTATTAATTGTTATCAAAAAGTGAGCCTAAGCATCCTTTAAATCAAATGTAGCCATAAATTAATTTTGGTCTAGGAGCTTTAGTGCAGTACGGTAGTGCTCCATTTTAAAATGCTCCACTTTGATGAATTTATTTAGTTCCTTTAAATTTAGTATAAAATGATGTTCACCATTCGGTTTTAGAACTGTGAATACGGGCGACAAAAAACTGATCATCACAGGGGTTGCACAATGAAATATATTTTGGATCAAGATGTTTAAGTACAGATTCTTGGATTATTTTAGATTCACAAGAAGAAAATCGGTCATTATTAGGTATTATTTTTTGTACGGGTTCCTCCTTAAAGGGAATTTTATAACCTTGACCCCAAGACAGAATATTGGAGTCATTCGTAATAGTACACCAATAATTATAATAAAACTGCAATCTGCCGACAGTTGATGAGTGTACCTCTGGTTCTGAAGTCAGTTCCTCCTTGAGCGGTACCGTGTGTGGCTCCTGGTGTGCATCGGGTTGCGGTTGCGCGACAGCGGCTGTCGGGCCGTCTAGTGGGGCGGATACGCTCGCGGCCCGGCGGCGGCAGTCCGCGACGCCCCCCTCGCGTTTAAAGCCCCTCGACGCGCTGATATGGATGGACCAGATTAGAGCGCGTACTGTGTTTTAATGGCAGGTCGCACTGCTGGCATACGAGGGCGTAGTTCCATACTAGACTTTGATATAGTTTTGGACGATTTCAAGTGTTCGGCCAACTCCGAACCAAATATAAAAAAATGTCTATTTGCGTATTTCTTATAGTACGTCGGGTTTGCTTATTTAGAGTATTTATAGCGGCAAACCGTCTTGAGAGAGATTCTTTATAGTGTATATCACAAAAAGTTTAGCTGCATCACTGAGTGGCTTTATGATATCTCGGAAATCTGTTTTATTTTTAGAGCTCTAATGATCGCTTTTCCGAGTTCAGCCAGACCACTACCAAGCTGATTCTGGTGACTTTGGCTGTAAACATCTCTCTTATTAATTGTTTCTGTAAGCGCAGCTTTGATCTCGAGATTCTACGCCGGGTCTTTTAGGTGAGGACAGTTTTCTGGAGGCAAATATTCTTTTATTCGATCAGCTCGCTTTTCTTTACTTGTGTGCTCGCACCTGGATGCAATGTCTTCATGTAAGGTTTCACCAAAACTTTTATCCAAGGAAGGATCATCTCCTAACATATCAAGAATCTCTCTTTTATAGCAAATAGCAAGCAAAATCTTTATAATAACCATATTGGTAGCCATTCTAGTAATGCAACGCGATTAACACGGATGTAAATAGGTAATCCAGGCTCAGACGCGATTTACGCGGAGCAAGCTATGCAAGCATTTTCCGTTCAGATGCGACTTATGCGAAGCAAGTTGGGATAAGTACTTTACGCTCAGACGCGATTTATGCGGAGCAAGGTATGCAAGTAATTTATGCTCGGACGCGATTTACGCGGAGCAAGGTATGCAAGTACTTTTTGCTCGGACGCGATTTACGCGAAGCAAGGTATACAAGTAGGCACTTTATGCTCAGATGCGATTGACGCGGAGCAAAGTATGCAAGTACTTTACGCTCAGACGCGATTTACGCGGAGCAAGGTGTGCAAGTACTTTACGCTCAGACACGCGATTTACGCGGAGCAATGTGTGCAAGTACTTTACGCTCAGACACGATTTACGCGGAGCACATTAGGTAAGTACTTTTATAAGACTTAGGCGCAATATACACGAAGTAAATAAAAAACAAAAAATAGGTAGGTCAACGCTCATAGGCGGTTTACACCGAGCGATGTTTGTAGGTAACAATATCGCGATTTAATATAGACGTTACGTTACGTTCATACATTTAATACCCTACTTATACAAATACATACATTTTATAGTTCGATTAATCTTTGCTTATTACCATCTAATAACTAGTTTAAATATACTTAGTGCCAATAAAACTTGTTTCATGATTTACATAAAACTTTTGTTATATAAAGTTAATAAAAAGGTGGATAAAAAACAATCTTTAGCGGTGCTGTGACAGCGGCAACGCAGGATCGTACCGGTACCCGAGGCTGACAGAGTGGCGCCTGACGGGCGGCGCGTGGCGGCAGGCGCTTGCGCATTGTAGGTACCTACTAGACATCTATATTAGCAACTACAGATTAGGCTACTTACTTTCAATAACTTCCTCTTGGTGAGTATCACGCTTAACCTGATCACTTTAGGATGACGTTGAAGGCAATCTCAATCTAGATTTATGTTTCATTTTTTCCCTAATTTCTTTAATTTCTTAAATAAACCACTATAATCATCAATATCTTTCGAACGTGAACTTTTCTTCACCATGATTACGCAAAATCAGATTGGACAATCTGGAAACAACTTAGTCGCAACGGTAATTTTTTGCACAAAAAGATGCGTGTGACTCGAACAGCACAAAAAAACGTAATGAACATAGGACAGTGAGACCGGAGTGGGGTCGATGAGCGGGTACTTGAATATTTTTTTTTCTTTTCTTTATGAAAAGTCTTTAAAGTGTGACAAGGACGGCACCATACTACGTACTGCTGCATGTAAATTTTTAATCATCTTCGGGAGTGATATGAAGTATAATTCTGTGAATAATTATTTATTTGTTGCATTTATTAGTATCAAGCAAAAAATAGTTAAAACAACACGCAAAACGATTCGTCGTGTTCTTCTGGCATGATGTCTGGTGAAGCCGACGGGTCTGAGCAGTTGTGTTGCAATGTGTGCCGGCACGATGCACCAAATGTTATTGTACCGGGAGTTTGATTGTGGAGGGTCTCCAGATGAATCTCCCTCTGGCGCAGCATCGTTGGTCGTGTTGTTGGGTATAATATTGCATCACCTCGCTCAACTGCCGCCTTCCTTCCTATTCACTCAGTATTTATTTAGTGAATAGGCCTCATGATAAACTAGCGCGCTTTACTATTATTAATTGCGTCACTGCTTATCATCAGGGAGGATTCCAGTCAAGGACTACTTCATAACTAGCATTCCGCCCGCGGCTTCGCCCGCGTGGAATTCGGTTATATCGCGCTTTCTAGATTTCCCTCGGGAATATCAAATTTTCCGGGATAAAAGGTAGCATATGTTCTTTCTCAGGGTCTAAAGATTGTCTATACCAAATTTCATCAAAATCGGTTGAGAGGTTTAAGCGGGAAAGCGTAACAGACAGACAGACAGATAGACAGACAGACAGAGTTACTTTCGCATTTATAATATTAGTATGGATTATAAAAAAAAAAAAAACTACTGTGAAATGATTATCGATTCCCACTGCAGGTATCCGATAAAGGCACAACACAGTCTAACAGTAACCGAACATTGCCGTTTGGCTCAGTAACCAGATAGTATATAATTGATTGAACTAATATCAACTCTATAATATATCGAGGCCATGTCCGAACCGTTCTGTCAATAAAAAGCTTACACTTAACTTCACATCTCCATTTTCTATATCTCAAGTTTTTGTAGGCCGAGTGAAATGCAAACATGAATAATTTAAACTAAAACCATTATGTACCCTTAACTCTCTCATGTGATGTCTAGCAAATGAAGATTTTAGTACAGCGTGTTTTTTTTTTTTTTACATATTATAAACCAGCGCTTGGCCGCAATCCTGCCTGATGGTAAGCAGGGACGCAATCGTTGATGGTAAAGCGCACTAGTTTATTAAGAGCCTATTCACTCTAGCCTTGAAGACACTCAAATTGTAGTCCGACGGAAACACCGCCGCTGGCAAATTGTTCCAGTCCCTCGATGTACGCGGTATAAAGGAGGAGGCGAAACGCTTCGTCCGGATCGTAGTGGTGTTAACAACGTAAGGGTGGAAACCAGCCGTACGACGGGTCGTCCGCTGGTGGAACGGAGATGGGGGAATTAAATCATGCAATTCCCTCGCACACTCCCCGAAATGCATCCTATAGAACACCGAAAGGCTGGCTACTCTACGCCTGTGCTCTAGGCTCTGGAGACCAACTCGAGTTAGATCAGGGTCACCAATCAGCCTCTTTGCACGTCTCTCCACTGAATCCAAAGTGTACTTTATAAATAGTCCCACTAGCGTCGCGTCGCGGTTTTTTGCCTATAATTAGTGGATTAAAGACTGATTAACACGGTGCAATTTAATTGGGTTGTATCCTAAAAAATAATTTAATGTCCATCAGATAGATTTATTAAAGATATGGAACACGTGTTCTTTATTTTTTCTTTCATTCAAATACTTAAGAAGATATAGTGATTTGAAATGTCGCATGACGTCACGCCGTGTGGTACAAAATATACCACGGAGTGACGTACCTAATTAGCTCCAACTCCGTAACTTTAATCTACAGCTAGCTACATCTCAGTAGTTTTTGGTAATTTCGACAAAATAAAAAATACTGATCTTAATTAAGCCGGCGTAAGTTACCACCCACCAGACAAAGTCATGCCGCCAAGCGATTCATCGTGTTCCGGCATGATGTCTGGTGAAGCCGTACGGAGGACGGGTCTGAGCAGTTGTGTTGCGATGTACGTGCCGGGTACGATGCGCGAAATGTTGTGTCGGGAGTTTGGTTGTGGAGGGCCTCCAGATCAATATCCCTCTGGCGCAGCATCGTTGGGTTTAACATTGCATCACCGCGCTCAAGTGCCGTCTTCCTTCCTATTTACTCAGTTCTTTTGAGTGAGTAGGCTTAATAAACTAGCGCGCTTTACCATCAACGATTGCATCACAGCTTACCATCGGGCGAGATTGCAGTCAAGCGCTAGTTTGTAATTTATATAAAAAAAAAAAAATATTGTCTATAAGACGGACTAAATATTCTTTTTTGATTTTCATACCTTGAATACATTCCAATTGCCTATGGCTTCAATCAAGTTCAACTTGCAACAATAAAAGTTGCATTGTCTAAACACCATTTAGAAGATGCAAATCATTTGTTGCATCAATTTTATTGTATGCCATTAAATTGACAGTTAAATTTCACCGTGTAAATCGCCTTAAATTTTGAACAGGCGTAGCAAATCATATTGTATTATTTCTCAAGGGCTTTTTTGTCGGAACGTCATAACTTCCTTCATACTTTATCAATATACATAAATGAGGCACCACTTTACAGCTTTTCTGGACCGCTACACCGGAAAAATATAGAAATTACTAACATTTCAGTGGTTTCTAGAAAATTTGAAAGCGGGTCATCTAGTTGTCTATATAGATGTTAAAAACACCGTGAGGAAACCGGCATGTCCTAGAACTAAAATTCTAACATCCAGCATAATGCTAAGCGACAGCCGTTTTGCGTGGATGTGACGCATGTTTCCCTCAACTACCTATTTCTTATTTTTTATGTTTTTGTAAACTCTTGCGTCATGTTTACTGCAAATAAACGATTTTTTATTTTCTATTCTTTCTTTTTCATCCCGCACTGGGCCCGTGTGATGGATTACTGTCCCCTCCCTACAAAGAGGAGGCCTCTGTCCCATAAGTGGAAGCATTAAGACGACACGATTGATGCAGTAGATGTGCGATCGACTGCTGAGCCACGTGTTGCGGGTTCGACTCCGTACGGAACATATTATATTTGTATGGCCTACAGGTAGTTGTTCCGGGTCTGGCTGTTTGTGTATGTGAGTTTAACCCCCTTATTCATAAACGCTGCTTAAAGTTAAATAGTGATTAGAGACTTAATAACCATATATTTTTGACCATTTAACGTCACTTAACTTTAATTATCCGCTGCCGTCGTCCTTCCTATTCCTAAGTTTTTTAAGTGAATAGGCTTAATAAACTAGTGCGCTTTACCATATTACCATCAACGATTGCATCACTGCTTACCATCAGACGGGATTGCAGTCAAGCACTAAAATATAATTATTTAAAAAAAATCGTTTATAAATAAACCCCTTAAACACTGTGGTGTTTATTCATAAAGGATGATTTGAGTCAAATGTCGTTAAAAGGTCAAAAATGTATGGTTAAAGAATCGCTAATTACTAGTTAACTTTAAGCAGCGTTTACGAATAAGGTGGGTAAGTGTTTGTAAACGCACCCACGGTATTGGAGTAATTCATAGAGCGGGGCAATGTTAATCTAAAAAAAATAGATTGATTATGCTAAGTTGTCGAAAACAACGAATTATTCTAATATTATCAAGTTCTGGGTAATCTGTCCAATCTTACTCGGGTCCTTGGCCTCGCTACAAACCTGACAGATGTAGCAATGAACCTAATTACTTTTGCCGTGTCACTGTGTTTATCCAGTGGGAATTTGTCAGCAGCAGCAGCCCGGAGTCTGTGTTTGGTTAATTTAGGCGTTTAATTCAATTAAACCAATTACAGGCACTTTTAGATTATCAAGTAGTCGGGCAGACAGATGAACGTAGCTACGTAAGTTCTATCCTTTGTTTCCAATTAATCTATTATTTTAATATATTATTATTCTAGTGGCAATTAAGTTTCACAAGGGCACTAGCACTATTGAAAAGGTTGTAAAAAAAGTTTGAAAAAGTTGTAGCGTATACTGAACTTTATTGTGAAGTATGTAATCTATCCATACTAATATTATAAATGCGAAAGTAACTCTGTCTGTCTGTTTGTCTGTCTGTTACGCTTTCCCGCTTAAACCTCTCAACCGCTTTTGATGACATTTGGCACAGACAATCTTTAAACCCTGAGAAAGAACATACCTTTTATAAGCTAGTACTAATATATAAAGCTGAAGAGTTTGTTTGTTTGTTTGTTTGTGCGCGCTAATCTCGGGAACTACTGGTCGGATTTGAAAAATTCTTTTTGCGTTGGATAGCCCTATAATCCAGGAAGGCTTTAGGCTATATACCATCACGCTGCGACTAATAGGAGCGGAGCATAACTAAACCACGCGAACGAAGTCGCCGGCGGCCGCTAGTGGAAGATATTTGTCCATAAACTCATATTTGTAAACATATACAGCACATAAATCCGCGAATTCAGTTCGCGATTGAGCAAAACACATTTATTGAAAAACTTCAATATATGTACGTGTCCTGCATGTGTGTGTGTGTGTGTGCGCGTAATAAACATCCCAATTAGAATATTATGTCATAATCAGAAAAAAAACAACCGACTTCCAAAAACCACTACAAAGTGAAAAATAACTAATTTCGGAAGTCGGTGTTAAAAACGAATAAGTATACAAAACCAAAGACACCGACTTCGGAAATTAGTTATTTTTCACTTTGTAGTGGTTTTTGGAAGTCGGATGTTTCTTTTTTGTAAAAAAAAAAAAATATTTTACAGTTTTTAGTTGTTAAAAGTACTACGTATTCAGTTGCATCCGGTCTGACTGGAAGCTGACGCAAATATTGTTGGGAAACGAGGTAATTTTGTTTACTTTAATTTTTACCCGTAAGTATTCCCTCAACTGCCTATGGTCTTTATCATCAAATTTAGTGCAGACCATTATTTTAACCCAATGGGTGCGAAGGTCTCGTCAATATAAATGAATTAAGTCCAACCACAAAGTAGCTACTGTAAACCGTTGAGGAGTTCCCGGAACTGGCCTTTGTCTTCATCATCAGAGCTCTTATGACAGTCACAACCCATCTAGGTGTAAAGTTCTTATTAATACAAATTAATCGAGCCCAAACACAAGGTAGCTGCTGTGAATTGTTTTCGACTCCATCATCAGATCTACTCCAGATCTTACGTTACGTCTTATTATTACGTTTTTATTTTTATTGTATTACCGGCTCGGTGCTACTTTTAATTGTTTGTTTCATCAGGTGACGTCTTTATGTCGACGCCGGCTGTCGCTGAAAACCAGCGCTGGGCTCTGTTTTTTGCATAGAGTCGCAGCATAATGCTGAACGACAGCCGTTTTGCGTGGATATGACGCATGTTTCCCTCAACAATTTCTTATTTTTATGTTTTTGTAAACGCTTGCGTCATGTTTAATGCAAATAAACGTTTTTTTCTTTTTTTCTTTCTTTCTTTTTCTTAAAATACTTAATGAAAATGATAAGAAATGCACTAGTTGCCCCTGCAATTTTTGAAAGTTCCCCTTGTTTTCTCTGGTCTTCCACCATCAAACCCTGATATCCTTATCATGGGACCACCTTGGGAACGTCTTCTTTCCAACAGAAAAAGAATTAACAAAATCGGTTCATAAACGATGAAGTTATGCGCGAACAAATATAAAAAAAAGCATATGGTCGAATTGAGTAACCTCCTCTTTTTTGAAGTCGGTTAATAAAACAGATTTTAGACTATTATGTATAAAATAGTTTTTTATTAATTTGATTAAGTTGGTTTACTGATTGTAATACAACATCATACCAACATCTAGGCAGTCGTTACGGGTTGTTGGAGCCTTCAAAAGTCCAACAATTGGTCTAACTGCAATGCTTCGATATCGCCTTCGGGTTGTGGAGGTCAGATAGCAGTCGCTTCACGGAAAACATTGAAGTTTAGCCAAAATCAGCAGTTAGACTGGTAAAGAGGACCCCAGACTCCAAAGCTGAAAAAGCTACGGATGCGACTGGGATTAACGCTGAGATTTATTTATGGTTAATTAAAACGGTATAATACCTACCAATTACAATATTGAACATAGGTAAATAGAAAACAAACAATGACATTAATTAACTTTAACATTAAAAAACTACTACTAAAACTCTTTTCTTTCACAAAAAATCAAATCAAATCAAAAGTCATTTATTCAAACTAGGCTGAGAATCAGCACTTTTGAACGTCAATATTACATAAGACAGTCCCCCAAAACGCCCACCCATCGACACTTCCTAGTGCTTGCATCGGAAGAAGAAGTGGCGGAAGAAACTCCCCAGAAAACCAAACACACACGTATAAGCTTATTCGATTCATCCGCAAACACGTCACATTCAGGGTTGGCCATCAGAAGGGCATTCAGCACCTTTAGACTACGAAAGATCGGTGATTCAGCTCTGGCTACTGTTTCTGCTGGGAGTTGCGGAAACAGATTGTGCCGGTCAGACGGTGACTGATGTATTGGGAAGGCACAAATAGTAGAAAAGTCCATGGAGCTCTGGGCAGTCCAAACGTCCCCGCAATGTCTCACAAGCTACGGTAAGCTGGTCATAGCCTCTTCTCAGCTACAACGAGTTAAATCCTATCATCCTTAAAACATAGTTGGTAGGGTACATATAGGGGAAAAATGGTATAACCTCTGGAAGAGAAAAGTTTTCTGTACCATTTCCAGCATTAGTGTTTGGGTTGGGTTATAAGAGTGCCAGATACAGGCGCTACACTCGAGTTTGCTTCGAACAAGAGAGCTGTACAACAGCTTAACAACATTAGGATTACGAAAGTCACGAACATTTCGCAAAACAAATCCCAAGCGTCTGAATGATTCCTTTGCAAGAGTAGAAACGTGGTCCCCAAAAGTCAGACAGATGACAGAGATATGAAGAGATAGAGATGATGATGACTGATTGTAATAGAAATTTTTTGGCACATTACAAAGGAGATGTTTCAGAAATGTATGGAGCCTGGGCCAGCACATTGTACATTTAATGCTAGGTATAGTTACGCTATAGTTAACTGCTTTTAATGATAATTTCCTATATTTTGGCTTAGTTTTTGTACAGATTCAATTTAACTCGGACAAGGAGTGCAACACAACTACTAATAAATATGGTGGTCAGCAATAAGCGAAATAAGATTTTGACAGTGACATTTGATTGACGTGTCATGTATCTAAGGCTATCGTATCTATAATATTATTTACCATATGACTGCGAAAAAAACAAAACATGAATTCCGAACATACGGTCCATTAAATAAACACAATCAACTCAAATCAACACTCGACACGAACACAACGGGAAAACAGAACTGTCAAAGTCGCCAATCAAACGTCATAACCACTGTCATGGCTACCTTAATAAAGGGTTATCTCACTAAAAAACGATTCAAATAATTAATTATAAATACTTGTATTTTTATTCAAATTAATTTAGTAGTATTTTTATGAAAATCTTTTATTTTTTCCTTTTTATCTATATAGCGTAAGTACATAGTGGTGGCCCAAAATGAAACATCTCCTTTCCACTCACTTGACACTCAGTCCCACATGTAGAAGGGTCTAGCGTAGTAGGTACTACACATTCATTTTGTGTTATTGATTTGACTGTATAGAAGAAGTGTGAACTACATACGTATATTAGACGAAAACAGTATATAAATGCTGACGGGAGTAAAAACTTCGTTCACCTTACATTATTTTGGTTCAGGCAGTAAAATAAGTCAATCGGTCTATAACTGTATTGTTGTCCGTAATAAAAATAAGTTACATAGTTACTAGAACGACAGTATTTCGCAGAGTGCGCCGTTTGCTGTTATCTCTTGTCGCAGTAATCCAGGTATGCATCATATCTGCGTTACTGCGGCAAGAGGTCAGCGTCAAATACCTATTAATTACAACAAACAAATTCATCACATCGCTGTGTTCTTTATTATTGGTTTGGTATCCACAAACAATCCTTCAAGTGAACCATTGTGTGTGGTTCTGAGGTGGCTGTCGGTGGTATTTCCAATCAGCCCACCTCCCTCTAGAAGTTGATTAAAACTTCTGGTTTGTTAGAACATTTCTGTAAGACCTGGGTGTTCAGAGAGTTTCTGATCTAATTTCTCACTGTTTGCTCTTACTGCTGGTAGATTAAAAAAAACTATGCTCAAAACAATAACCCGAGTATTAAAAACGTCTCAAGTAAATCATGATTACCAACTGTTTAGGCATACACTTTTGACATTTGAAAGCCACTTAACTTTAATCATCGTTTATAAATTAACTCGTTAGTTACAACTAATTTCATAGATAAGGATTCGCATCAATAAATTTTTTCTTTGTTAGCTTGATTCAAAATCAAAAGTCATTTATTCAAATCAGGCAATGATTCAGCAAATCTTATCTGTTCTTTAATTAGGCCATGAATCAGCAAATCTCGTCTAATCTTATTTTTAAAGTGTGTGCCATTTTCAGAGTATCAATAAATCAAATGATTGCATCATTAATATATACCAAAAACAAAAATGGACCCAGTATTGAGCCTTGCGGTACACCTAACTGAACTGGTAGGCTGGAAGATTTACGCCATTAACAAACCGGAATATGCAAATTCACTTTTGTTTTACTATTGAACACATGTTTTTTTAGCTTAATGTGTTAAAATAGCATGGTTCGTAAAGAATATATTTAAGTGTATTTCAAGGAAAATGTTGTTGATTATACATTTGGCTGTACAAATGTTATATGTCACTGTTTCTCTAATAAAATAAGCTGAATTATTTTAAACAAAGCATATTTTCTAAGTAATACAGATATTATTATTCATATATTTAATGACTTATAATTTTATAAACATGTGTGGTTCATTATTCTCAGTAGCATGAATAATTCCGTTTTTAATTAATTACAATACTTTTTCATTAGATCTGAAGGTAATGTTCATTGTTATGAAAATATCATAGGATCACGTGCCGTAGGAAGTTGTTAAAAATATATTTATATGTTTGATATCCCATCATGTGTGATCGCCTGAACGGATTCGGATGAAATTAAACACACCGGTAGACGATGATGTGTGTTAAATTATAGGATACTTTTATCCAGGCAAACCAGGCACCGCTTTACTACAATGCGAGCAAACCGCGTGTATTTTCAGTGTGATTATCATTAAACTGACCTTGGTACAGAAGGTGCATCCACAGCCAGAGATAAGGGTGACCTTGTCAGCTGTTGCGTCTTCTAAGCAGAGTTTGCAGTTGATAGGGGCTGCCGGCACAAAGCCACCACCGGCGCCGTCCAGAGAATACCTGACAAACAAAATGATCAATGAATTGAGTGAAAATAAAATTGAGAAATAAATTGTGAAAATATAGAGTGATGAAAATCATATAATATTTGTCGCTGTGTCCCAACAAAGGGAAATTTACTATTCCTGTTTTTTTAATAATATATATTTATTTAGCACACACTCTAATTACT
The DNA here is from genome assembly GCA_017933935.1 of Sesamia nonagrioides. Taxonomy (NCBI): domain Eukaryota; kingdom Metazoa; phylum Arthropoda; class Insecta; order Lepidoptera; family Noctuidae; genus Sesamia; species Sesamia nonagrioides. Next base: position 845,964 of record JADWQK010000022.1, read on the forward strand.
AGTGAAATCACCATAGGTTAGGCACGCCACAATAGCGATTAGCGGCGGTAAGTCCCCTCTTTGAGGAGTGGCTAGAGAGGCGCCACAGTGTCCTCACCCTCCGCCTGAAGCAGGTTTCTGTTCCGGATAAGGCGGGAGAAAACACCAGGTTGTCACCATTGTGGGGATCTCCCTGAGACGGTGGATGTCTGCCCGGCTTGGGCGGAGCACCGCCGTGTCCTCGTAGCGGCGATCGGCGGAGACCTCTCGCGTCCGGCTCTGGTCGAGGCCATGGTCCAGCAGCAATGGGCAGCTCGCCGCCCGGTAAAGCCCAAGCCCGGGTCGACGGCGCGTAGTGTTTTACGCGCGCCTCAAAGAGATGTCAGCACATCCTGACGGGACTTGCAGCACCTGAACTGAAAATCTGTTATGACATACCTGGAGCCACTAGCGCCGGCAAGGGACAGTAGTGATGAACAACGGGAGCAGACGGAGGGCGCGCGTAGTCTGTTGTGAGCCCTGATCGGCTCCGACGACTTCTCGCGGTCTGTCAAGGCGAGTACTGTTGAGCATTTCCGAAGACCTAGGAGAAATAAAACTGTTAAATATTTTGACGGAATATTTGCAATTACTTGTAAATGGAGGTGACTTGACTTGAACTAGTTGTTTTTTCGTAATTTGGGAAAAGAATGTGCCCAACATTGGATTAAAATAGGCTATGTTGAGTGAACTTGACTAAAACCAGTAGTGCTATTCTGCAAAAATCTCACCAAGAAAACTTGGTGAAGTGGCCCGTCATTTCAGTTTATGTTAGGAGTTGACAACTTTGGCAGTTCATTTCTAGTTCACATTAGCTAGGTCAAGGTGTGATTTTTTTTTTGCAGCGGGAATTCCAGCGCCCTCACGCCACTAGCCGCCGCAGGAGACGCCCTGGTTTGGAGACGACACCGAACTCCCAGCCACCGTAGACGCGGGCCTGCGGGAGGTGAGCAGTGGGCAGCTCGCCGCCCGGTAAGGACCAGGCCCGAGTCGACGGCGCGTCGTGTTTCACGCGCGCCTCAAAGAGATGTCAGCACATCGTGACGGGGTCCACGAAGACCGATGGCTCTTGTGTCAGGGTTGCGGGTTGGTTAAACAAGAAACGGTGACTCTGGCCGTCGCACAGGCAAGTGAAGAAACACGGGTGGGTTTTAGTCAGTAAAAGTCTGACACGCCCTCCCGCTTCGCCCAGAACGGGAGAAGTCATTTGATGATTTCCTATCCCAACAAAAAAAAAGGTGATTTTTACAGAATACATCCGCTGTGTGCCTTTGTTGTATGACATAGGGTGAACAAAATTCCATTCTTCTTTTTTTCAGCCTATAGAAGTCCACGGCTGGACAAAGGCCTCCCCCAAGGCTTTCCACAATGACCGGCCTTGTGCTGCCCGCATCCATCGGCTTCCCGCGATATTCACCAGGTCATCGGTCAACCATGTTGGGGGCCTCCCTACGCTGCGTCTTTCGGTACGTAGCCGTTCTACCATTATTTAAATTAAATTAATTAAAGTAATTTATTCTCCGTTCCTTGTATCAGAATGTTTGCAAAAGAACATTACATTTCTATTCATTTTGAAACACCAATTCTGTTATACCTAGTCGTAATTCTAAGCCACCCGCCTCCGCCACCTCCGCAATATTAAATTTTCAATACCTGAAGAGTTACTCCCTCAAAGATATTTGCTTTCAACTTCAATAACTTAGCCACGTTCACTAAAATATCTGCTTCGATTGAAACTTATTGAAGTATAAATCTATTCAACTTCAATCCTTTGTCAAATACTAATATCTTGAATGAAGTCCATTTGGAATCGATTAGGTCTTATCCAACTGTGCGAACATGAAGTTAGGATGAGCTCTAATGTAATTCAAATTCGTTGAAATATTTATCAACTAGCTTCAGTCCGCAAATCCGATTAACTATATCGTATAGCATCGCCTACCCGAGATATTACTTCGTTTTCGCTAAGCCTTCTTGATTGCTTTTTTTGCTTTAGACCTTTCTTAAACATTAGGATTGTCTAATCCTTGAGGAAGGCCTCAAGCTAAGTGATAAAGGCGGTACACCCCCTTTTTTTTTTAAATCATCAAATGACATTCCCGCTCTGGGCGGAGCGGAAGGGCGTGTCAGACTTTTACTGACTAAAATCCACCCGTATTTCTTCGTTTGCCTGTGCGACGGCCAGGGCCACAGTTTCTTGTTTAACCAACCTGCAACCCTGACCCAGGAGGCATCGGTCTTCGTGGACTCCGTCACGATGTGCTGACATCTCTTTGAGAAGTGGTACACACCGAACTCATCATCATCTGAGCGTTAATCGCAGTCGCATCTTTGGAGTCTGGGATCCCCTTTTGTGGTACACCCCTAACTATTGATCTTTAATTTCCTGGATTATTTTGCGCCGTCCAGCCCACTACACATAAGTCTTCACGGTGTGATGGTTATAGAAAGCCGATCACACTGCCGATCCTTCGGAGAATAAGAATATACAGAGCGACAGACATTTTGTGAATTTAAATCATTGCAAATAATATTAAAGTCAGGACTTAACAACCTAAATGAAACAAAAAAAAAATAATAAGGATCATTAACGCTTTCGAAGTTGACTTTCCAATTTGTGAAAGGTACATTTTTGACGGCCAAATTAAGCCGATTATAGCGTTAAGGAAGAAAAAGTATAAAAAGTGTTTCATTTTAAAACAATCAATGATGATTATATTAAAGACTTGATAATCTACCCAAGATTAAATGTTCAACATTGTGGCGACATTATACAATATGTAAAGAAAACCCCGTCCGATCCGTGAAGGTATTGTTAGGTATCGATAACTGATTCTACAATGCCCACAAAGACAGGCTTAACTTAAAAAAAAAAAATCCCCCTAAAAAAATAATATTATTTCGCAAAAAAAGGTAATTTAATACATGTGCGTTAAGCAACCCCTTCCGCTGGCTGCGGAGGGCAGGGCACGCGGTACGTGGTCGCATCGCTCTTCGCTCATAATAATACCGGTGTTGTCACTTTTTTAAAAATTACCAAATTTCCGGGAAATTGGAATTAATTCCCGGGAAAAAAAGGATTATTTCAAAATTCTTTAGTATTGTTACTATGATGATTATGTAAAATTTTATATTATATTTGGTCAAGTGTTTACCTAACCTTTATTATCCTTATGGGTCGGACAGGGTTTTCTTTACATATTGTATTTAAAGCCTATGAATAAACTTGGAATGTTGAATTGCTGAAATCTGTGCAAATTGGAGGATATTACGCAGGAAGGTAGAGCCTAGGAGAAATCTTTAAATAAAAACGGTAAGGATAAAAACTACTAATAACAAAAATTATAAGGGTACACTGTATTGTTAGGATAAATAAGGTAAATGCGAAAATAACGTGTAGATAGAAATTTAATGATGAAGGATAACATTGTGAAGAAACTTATACTAAGAACCAAAAATTTGAAGAAATGTGACATCTACCAACCCGCATTGGGCTCATTGTCTACATATTACTCAGTGGATACATGATGAGCTATTGTTGGAGATGCTAAAAGTATACTCGTTGAAATTAGATCAGCACGGCCAAAGTAGGTCTAAACAGTAGGAATGACTTCGATATATCAAGACGTAACATATATCCGACCTATCATATTGATATCTAAATCTACAGAATCGATATTACAAAAACCTTGAGTCCAAGTTATAACAAAACGAGACAACAACGGGAACACGCGAAGTACGGAAAAAATGGCAAACTTCACATCACAGGCGATATAAAAATCAAAGATCTAATTTTATATAGATACTAGCTTTCCGCCCGCAGCTTCGCCCGCGTGGAGTTCGGTTATATCGCGCTTTTTAGATTTCCCTCGGGAACATCAAATTTTTCCGGGATAAAAGGTAGCCTATGTTCTTTCTCAGGGTCTAAAGATTGTCTGTACCAAATTTCATCAAAATCGGTTGGGAGGTTTAAGCAGGAAAGCGTAACAGACAGACAGACAGACAGACAGACAGACAGACAGACAGACAGACAGACAGACAGACCGACAGACAGACAGACAGACCGACAGACAGACAGAGTTACTTTCGCATTTATAATATTAGTATGGATTAATTTGCTTTATCACTGTCCAAGTATTTAATTTTCTATTGGTATAAAAGGGATGAAGCGAATATTACGTAACTTTCAGTCGTCATCTCGGTAATATTTGCTTGGTTATTTAGTTAATGCAATGCACGCAAAATGTAAATCGCTGGCAATAAGGTTTAAGGTCTTGTTTCTGTTAATGTAGTTACAAAAACGAGTCCAAAACGTGGTGAATTTCTTCGATAACCACTGAGTTTGCCCATCTAAATATCACGGTTACCTTTGCAATCCGTACAATTGACATCGACATCTGAAAACTGATATCAATATCGATATGAAAACTGAATATCCGTTACATATGAGTTTGCAAACCGAAAACGATCATATCTACTAACTGAAACTTTTCTTTGTAACGCCATCTTCAATATGAATTCTAAACACAAACGTCTAAAGAAAGCAGAAATTCTTGAATAAAATCTAATATCAGTAATATCCTAGAAGTACCAAGAGGAGGCAATATTATGAGAAATATACAGTATGTTAAATAACAGAGGGCGTTCCCTTAAACTCGTTAATATATATCATTAATAGATTAAAATAAAAATATCAGCATAGAAAAATAAGCATAAAAAATCCGAATAAAAAAAAAATCTAATTGGAAATAAATTTGAAACCTCCTGTTTTAAATCAAAATAGTAGTCGTCATGTATAAATAAATTGCGACGTTGCCGTCTTTCATGTTCGCGCGTACAGTGTGTTTCTTTTACATGTCAATTTAAAATTTTTATTGAATATTTTCTTATTGGAAAAATTTTTAAAACATTTTGTTTTCGAATGGAAATATTTTTTTTAGCATGTATGTATGCTATACTATTTCGGGTTAACGGGAACGCCCTCTGTTAGTTAACATACTGTATAAAATTCAATGACTCTCATACAACACTTGTTCAAACAAGGACAAATATTGACAACGAGTAATGTTTTCCAATTATGGAACGTGTCGAGAAGCCCTTCGTGGAAAATAAATAAACTTTCTGAGATAATAAAAATATTATTTAAAAACAAAAAACCCGCCTGCATAAAACTCTAACGAACTGAAAAGGTAGAAACGCCTGTGTTTTGGCGGTATTGAATGCTACAAGTTTGGCATTGCCCCATTTGGAGACTGCCACTTGCCTCTCGTCCAGCTGATTTCTTTAAGAATCAATAAACTGCCACTGTGTTGGCAAAAATACATTGATTGCATGGGTAACTACTTCAATTAATACAAAACATTTTTTTTTTCTATTAAACGGCAATTTTATGTTTGAAGGCTTTTTTTATATAAACTATATTTAGAATCAATATATTTATTATAATCAGTGATTAAAATCCTTAATTTTGATACCCAACTCGATATGCTTGGCAGAAAAAAATATGTAATTCTTTTTTTTTTGTTCCATTTAATATTAAGTTATATACATATTTAGAATCAGTGTTTCAAATCCTTCATTTTGATATCCCACTCGATATGCTTGGTAGAAATTTATTTCTTTATATCTCACAATATGGCGTCATACATCCGCCATTTTGTTTTTTTAAAATGTCACCTATCTAGTAGCAGTTGGGCAATTAAGGCAAATCTAACGATACCTCAAATTTGAAAATCCGTTCAGCGGTTTTGGAGATACTAGGTAATAAAGAATAATACATACAAGATAGGAGCTAAAAACATAACCCTCCTGGCAGTCGGGTAAAAAATCACACACTGCCAATACAGTGTCCTAATTCGATAATGTAGTTAGTTGGTATATAGAGTTTTTAAGACGATATTCCCATGTCAATGACCCGGTTTCCAAACTTAATAGAATTCTATCAAGCTTGGAATTACTGGTAGACAAGCGGAGGGGTAGAGATCAAGATGAACATTAAAATACGTCTAGAATTTCGTGGATTACCCTGACGCTTTTACCTCAACCTTAGCTTAATATAATTTATACTTAACTAGCTGCGACCCGCGTAAGTTTAATATTGTGGGAATATCGGGATGAAAAGTTTCCTATGTGTTATTTTTTTTTAATAATTATAAACTAATGCTTGACCGCAATCCCTTATCCCACCTGATGGTAAGCTGTAATGCAATCGTTGATGGAAAAATCGCGCTAGTTTATGAAGTCTATTCACTTAAAAAACTTAGTGAATAAGAAGGAAGACGGTAGCTGAGCGAGGTGTTGGAGAACAACACGACCAACGACACTGCGGCAGAAGGAGATTGATCTGGAGACCCTCCACGACCAAACGCCCGACACCACATTTGGTGCATCGTACCCAACACACCACGCAACACAACTGCTCAGACCCGACCTCCGTACGGCTTCACCAGACATCATACCGGAACACGACGAATCGCTTGGCGGCAAGACTTTGTCTGGTGGGTGGTAACTTCTGCCGGCAGCCGAGGTCCAGGGATATTCCTGGTTATAAACTATCTGTGTTCCAGATTTCATCCAAACGCATTGAATAGTTTTTGCGTAAAAGAGTAACAAACATCAATACATCTATGCCCACAAACATTCACATTTATACTATTAGGGGCCGTTCAAGTATTACGTAAGCAGATTTATACAGTTACTTACCCCCCCAACCCCCTTGTCATCAAAAGTAAGCAAAGTTCTTACAACCTCCCCCCATGCTTACGTAAACATTTTTCGATTATTATTTATTTGTGTCGATTTTTCACTAGCCAGATCGAAAGGCTGTATGTATACATTAAATAAATAAAAAGATTGTGAGTTTTTAATTAGAAATTATCAATCCTTATTATCCTTGATAATTTCATCAATTCTAATGTAATAATGATAAATAAATAAATATATACGGACAAAGCACACAGATTGAGCTAGCCCCAAAGTAAGTTCGAGACTTGTGTTATGGGATACTAACTCAACCACACTATAAAGATAAATATATATAGATAAACATCCAAGACCCAGGCCAATCAGGAAAAGATCGTTTTTTCATCATGACCTGGCCGGGGATCGAACCTGGGGCCTCCACGTCGCAGGCAGGCGTGCTGACCGCTGCACCACGGAGGACGACGAAGCCTTCCTTTACCTTTAGCTACATTTTTTTATGCAAAAAATAATAATGATCATTATCGTTTTATAACTTCTTCAGTGTAATAAAATTTGTCGTACGAGAATCGAGATCGATTTTTAATAGATCGATCTTAGGTCATCGTGTTCTTTTTCGAATCGATCCTTATGATCAATTTTTTTTCACAGCTCGGCAACCCAACTAAACGTATGCATTTATTTGTAGGTAATTCCCCGAAAATACTTTTCGTTTTCAAGCAAACAGAATGTGAGGGTTGCCATTTGTGTTAAAAAGAAAATAATTATCAATGACGTAATCATCATCTAGATCCCCCTACCCCCCATGTCATTAAAAATAAAAGCAAACAAGACCTCCACCCCCATAGTGCTTACGTAATACTTGAACGGCCCCTTAGTAGGACAATTTTTCCGACTTTCAAGAAATATTCGAAAGGAGCTTACTGTTCGAAAATAGGACAGACACCCACTATGTGCGAAAATTATTAAATTACTAACATTTACACTCCTTGATAACTAATTAATTCGTAATCACGACCCTTGAAACAAGCCGTGCGAAGTTGTTAACCTAATTTATATATTTATGGCAATTCACGCTATTTCCCCAGGGTGATGTAAACTGGCACAGAAACCGTTGTTAATACAGATATTTACACTACGTATTATCAGGGGGTAACTCAAACCTATTGGATCTAAAAATTAGGGTATACTAAACAAAGAGTATTATTAAAGATTTTGATATGGATCCCAACAATCATCCCCAGTTTATTTATGGTCTGGTATACCTACACACTGTATAGGTTTGGGCATTAGCCATTAGGTTTTCACATTAATTGATACCAAGGGTTCCCATCTAGTACAACAGACTCTCAGTTCTTATCAAAAGATAATAGATGGCAGCATAGGTTGCAGTTTAAAACTTAGCAACGATTTTAAACCTCTTACGTGCAGTTTATAGCCTTTTTCATTTTTTTAACAATTTGAATTTACTTATCCAATGCTACTCCGTATATTTACACGTATAAATAACGTAATTAAACAAAACGGTAAAATGGGCTCAGTCGCGACAATGATTTTTATTTTTCACTCGGGACAATAGATGGCAGTGTACTCAATTAATCCTGTCATAACTTATTTTTTTTAGGTTGACATAAGATATCTTCTAACCATTATATTGCTGTTATCTTCTTTTAGAATGCGTATTTCTCGATGCACGACGCATGGATGTATATATGACAATGTAGACAAGACATATATGGCGGTAGTGGCAGGCCGGTCAAGCGCTCCCTGGTAGCCATCTAGTGATCTCTTTAAGAAACTTTTTTTGCTCGACCGTCTGCCCGAATTCAGCTGGACTCATTGTGTTGTTCCCCTTAAGGTATCTGTATGGAGTATTCTGTAATCTGTGTAGATACCAAGTATTCTTTCTACATTACGCATTTTAAACATACGCAATTGAAATAATAATAACTAACATTCTTGTCGTAGGACCTTTCTTGTTTAGTATTAAACAAAATTAGACTTAATTTGGTAACAATACCATAAAGATTATGTAGAATTATAGTAAACACGGTCTTGCACATGTATTTTTTAATTTCTTGTACGTTCCTTCATTGATACTGAACCTGCCTTTGAGCAATAGAACAAAATTTTCTATACAAAGACTAAACAAAAGTAAAACTTACTTCTTAGTAAAACTTACGATTATGTTAGTAAGCCCAGACACTAAGCAAAAACAAAGAAAAACAATAAATAACGGTTGGTCACTGTCGCGACATCCCATGAGAGATAGCACAACAGTGACCCACGTACGCAAAGTCCAGGCGATTCGCAAATACGCTTGAGGCGGCGTCCTAATTGGGAGTGATCGTACGATGGCGCGCCGCGCGATGCGTTTTACATCTCACGATCAAAATGGTCGTGCGATGACCTAATAGATCGCACGATGTCCATCGTGTGATGCCGTCGCTCGATGGCTGGCGTCGTGCTCAGGTCACTTTAACGATGGCTCTTTACAGAGATGCACAGTTTTTGCTGTCGGGCAAACCGTAAAAATCGTCGTAGATAATCAATTAAGACACTCAAAAGAGATCTGTTGCTTTGATTACATGATCGCACGACCAAACAAACCCTACGATCGTTATTAAGTAAGCATTTCATGTGCTCGCACGATTATTTGCGTGGTTCAAATAGGACACTCTGATGAAATCTGTATGTTTGACCTCATTGCACCACGAGAACGCATCGTGTCAATTAGGTCAACGCCTAATACACTGTTGGAGCTGCCCCACGCCTGTGTGTGGGGCAGCACCAGCCAGCACCAACAGTGTCCAGTTACAACAACATAACTAGACATCATTATCCTGTCCTTTTCCCAATTCATTCGTGGTCGGGGCAATAAAGGGTGTATCTGACATCGACGCACAAACGAGTAAGTACCATGGATCCAGTACATGATTCTGAGCCCCCCAGTGGTGGAATTTTTCGTCGGCTTTTTCATGATTTAAAAAAATATATGTAGTTTTTTTCACTTCAGACCATTCACAATTGCTATACTTTTATAACCCAATAATATTTTAAAGTAAAAATTAAATAATTCGCTAATTACATAAAAAAGCGCAATGAAAACAAAACCCGAAAAACTATCTTATCAGCTGATTTAATAGAGTTCACATCAGGGATCAACGTCATACCTACAAACTCGCACGGCGGCACGCTTGCAACGTTCAAAAGCCGAGCCGACACTTTTTTTTAAACAGTGTGTATTCTGTAACCGTTCATTAACGACATAAATGACTATCATAATTTTATTAGTGGCATGTGGTCTAGCCTTTTCGCGAAGTTTGCGTTACGATGTCAGATACACCCTGTATATCTTTTTCCTCCACACTTCTCTATTAGACGTCATCGACAACCCCTTCTGAACCATATCATCATTCCCACATTCCATCCATCGTTTCTTTGGTGTTCCCTTACTCTTATAGCTAATACTAAAACTAGACAATGGCGCCGATTCTGTTGTTCACAAACTAAACAAATTTTTAGTTCATTGCATCTTTCTCTTTCTAATTCAATAAGAAAAGGATAGAACATAAAATTAGACAGTTTAGACGCGATTAAAAATATGCGACTAAAAATACGCCAGTTTACGTCAGGAGCGCACTAATTTGACAGGTCTAAACTGACATTTTATCTTCTGTCCTTTTCTTAATAAAATATAAATAAAAAGATACACTGAACTTTAGAGTAGTTTGTGAACAAGGGATTCGGCGCCAATGTGGTGAAACCGTACGGAGGACGGATCTGGGCAGTTGTGTTGCGATGTGTGCCGGGTACGATGCGCCAAATGTTGTTGTGTCGGGAGTTTGATCATGGAGAGTCTCCAGATCAATCTCCCTCTAGCGCAGCTTCGTTTGGTCGTGTTGGTCTTGGGTTTAACATTGCATCACCTCGCTCAACTGCCGTCATCCTTCCTATTCCTTAGTTTTTTAAGTGAATAGGCTTAATAAACTAGTGCGCTTTACCTTGCAACGATTGCATCACTGCTTACCATCAGGCGGGATTGCAGTCAAGCACTAGTTTATAATTATTAAAAAATATATAATATATTACCTATATAATGTAAAAGAAGCGCACCTTTTACGCATTGTAGAGCAAAAGCAATCAACTTACGCACCTTTGAACATCCCTGACACACTATAGAAACGGTGTAGCCCTATCGCATCCTAATCACTTCATTATAAGGCACGCGACTGAATGAACACCCTTTATATGTTACTAGCGTTCCGCCCGCGTCTTTGCCCCGTGGAATTCAGTTATATCGCGCTTTTTAGATTTCCCTCAGGAATGTAAATTTTTCCGTGATAAAAGGTACCCTATTATTTAATCCAGACTACTAACTTTACGACTGCAAAATTTCAAAACAATCGGTTCAGTAGTTACGGCGTGAAAGCGAAACAAAATCACTTTCTGATTTATAATATTAGTAAGGATTCACGCGGACATGTCATCATCATCATCATCATCCCAGCGTTAATCCCAGTCGCATCCGAAGCCTTTTCAGCTTTGGAGTCTGGGGTCCGCTTTACCAGTCCAACTGCTAAACTTCGACATTTTCCGTGAAGCGACTGCCGTCTGACCTCAACAACCCGAAGGCGACATCGAAGCATTGCAGTTAGACGCGGACATGTCATAGTGATGCATATGCTTTAGTTGTACTTCGTATGTGCAGTATAGTCGCTGCTGGTGTATTAGTGGCTAATGGTACTCACCTTCTAGTAGAGGCTGTGGTTGCGATAGCACGGAATCCCTGGAAGCTGCCCTACGGACTGGCTTCGCGGGCCTTGCCAAGGATTTGAGCCCCCCACTCAGTATCAGTTCCAGGGCTCGCCGTCCACCCGGCCCGGTCACGCCTGCTCCCATCTGGAGGAAAACAAACATATTTTTATGATATCAGCCTGATTTAGCACACAATAAAAAATACCAGTCATTTCGTTATCAGCCTGCGATTGTAACTATAGAACAAACGTTATTAGAATAATAAAGGCCGTCGTGGGACTGACCCACAGAAATGAAAACTTAAATCATTATTATGTTAACAAAAAATAAGTTATAGCTGTGACGCAATCTATACCATTGTATACACTATACATACACAGTATGCATATGTATATGTAACGCTCACGGTGTCGGGTCGGTAACCCTCACGCGAATTCAATACTTTTTCCCACTAACGAAGTTTTCACTTCCAAAATGGGAAGGCAAAGGGAGAACCATATTGTTTGCTACCCGAAACTGTCAGATATTCCTAATCAACTTTGAGCCTTAATTCTTTGGAGATAAAGTTGAAAATCAGATAAAGAAATCTGACAGATTGTAGTAGCTTGATGTGCTGTCGTCTCTACTTTGAGTTTATGTTCATACATCATCATCATCATTACAGCCGAAAGACGTCCACTGGACATAGGCCTTAACCAAGGATCTCCACGACGACCGGTCCAGCGCTTCCCGCATCCAGCGGTTTGCCGCGACCTTCACCAGGTTGTCGGTCCATCTTATTTATACGACTATTTCTAACTCGAACAGAGATCATATCTGAACTCTTGTATTATAGGATGGTGGTGGCAGATACACAGAGGCCGAAACTATAACTATAGATGCAACACGATTCTCGACCCCTAGCGAAAGAACTTTATGACGAAATTCCAACAATTTCATATATTATAACTATAGTTCAATAATAATATTGCTATTCGCTCTAAACTCAACTTTATTGTAATTGAAATAAACTTAATATTTAATTAACTTCAAATAGCGTGGGGATTAAGCCGCACGAACAATTTCACTATATGGTTGGTTGGTTTAAATTTTTCTATGAAACGGCATATTTTTCAACGCTTTTTTTTTTTCCAAAATCATGTAAGTACTGAATCCACGGTAATAGGATCTGTGTTGGCATCCTGCTACCCTGTATTTAAGGGCCTAGGCGCCTAGCACATGAGATGTGGATTTGATTCTCGATAATCATCATCATCATCAACCTTTACATCATCCCAATGCTGGGCACAGGTCTCCTGTCTCACAGAGAAGGATTGAACATAATCATTTGATTTAGCGAAGATTTAGAGAGATTTCAACCATTGAGTTAGCGATTTCAGACTTAAAGTCCAGGTTTCCTCAAGATGTTTTCCTTCACCTTTTAATCAGTCATTGGTGTCCAAGACATACTTAGAAAGTAGATATTACCTGGAAAAATTACATCGGTACTTGCCTGACCTGGAATCGAACCCGTACACTCATACTTGAGAGGCTGGTGTTTTAACCACTAGGCCACCACGACATGTTAATTATGAATATTTATAAGTAATTACTTATAACAGTTATTTTTATAGATGTACAACCCGTCTGATGCGGATGAAGACAAAAACACAAAAGGTTAACAACACCCAGCAGTAACGAAGGGCGAGCGAACAAAGTGTTGACTTTTTAATTCTTTTGACCTTGGCGACCTTAATAAATTGGATTGAACCTGTTTTAATTTTAGTGCCCATACGGAAATAAAGGAAACTTTCATTATCGGATTATAAGTGCCATAAGCAATTTAACCCATATCATCCCAACGATAGTAAAATTAGTCCAATTTTTATAAAAATCAAATCAAAGTATGTTCATAGATGCATAATGGTATCTACATATTTAAAAAAAATATATGGGTTTTGGATTTTGTGTTTTGTAACCGTTCCAATAATGGAACACTAGGATTATACATACATGTAAGATACAGTTAGTGGCTATGGATTTCGATTTGAAATAAAACTATAATATAGACTTTTTATTTATTATAGTTAAAACTTAGGTATGTTTGAAGTCTATTACATAACAATATTATAATATTAGGTATGTTATTTTGTATGAAAATAATAGAACATTTGCTATGTAAGGCAATATTATATTATGCACTTGATTGTTGTATTCTTATGACAGACCACATCTGGTTAGTTTATTTTGTTTATCAATTAGATGTCCTTTACCATCCAATCTGTTAGCATCAGGTATACCTACGTCTCGATTTCATGACATTAGAGTTGCTACTGTTGGAAAACAAAAAAGTCAAATTTTTGATCCAAGTACATTCGATATCTCGATACACTGTTGTACCCTGACCGTAACAATATTGCAACAAAAAGTTTGATATCTATCGTAGTTACCCGAAAACCATATTTACCCTTCTGGATTGCATTTTGTTTTCAGTTTGTGAGCGCAGTTATTCGAACACTTCTCCGTCAAAAAATAGTTGGAAAAATTGAACAGGACTTTCAAGATTTTCCAGGAAATCTGGCTCACTGTGCTCTTTCTCAGCCTTTTCTGAAATATCTACAAATCT